>WELB01000303.1:122187-132434 GCA_009602725.1 Spirogloea muscicola | reverse complement strand
TTTCGCCAAACCGGCCGACGTGCCTATAACAAGGTTTGACTGTACTGCCCAGCCGCTCCCCACCGTCACTCTGCGCCTCGGCTCTCGTCTCGCCATTGCGCCTCGCGCTTCCCGCTCCCTCGCCCGTTCAAACACACGCTCCTCTCCCCGCCCCCCCTCCCTTCCCCGGCCGCCATGCGCTGACCGGCCGCCTCCGCCAGCAAGCCGCCCAGCACCGCCCACCATGGGCGTGGAGGACTATCATGTCATCGAGCTCGTCGGGGAGGGCTCCTTCGGCAAGGTCTACAAGGGCCGCCGCAAGTACACCGGCCAGATGACCGCCATGAAGTTCATACTCAAGCACGGCAGGAACGAGCGCGACATCAAGAACCTCCGCCAGGAGATTGAGGTCGCGCAGCAGAGCCGCCAGCCCCTCCAACGGTGCCCCTGACTGCTCCTCAGGCCGCAACTCCCATCGCTGCAGCTGGGCCTTCTCTCGACTTCCACAACCTGGGCTTGGCTGTGTCTTGCAGATCCTGAGACAGCTCAAGCACGAGAACGTGATCGAGATGCTGGACACCTTTGAGACAGCGCACGACTTTTGCGTCGTCACTGAGTTCGCGCAGGTCATGCCCGGCAGATGGCGAGGCTTGCATTCTTCACCACCGACAAGCAGTGCTGGCTGCACTGCTCGTCAGTGCACTCGATGCATACTGCACTGCGCTGCAAGTGCTGACTCTGCCTACAGCTGCTCTTGTGGCCCCATAGGGCGAGCTGTTTACCATCCTGGAGGATGACAGGTGCCTTCCAGAGCCCCAGGTCCAGGCCATTGCAAAGCAGCTGGTGAGGGCTCCCACCTTTTGCGATTCGTAAGCGGTTGCTATGCACTGCGCCGGTGATCATAGGCTTGTCAATGTCAGTCAGTCAGTTTCAGCGGTCAAGTGCTGTGAAGCCTGGCCAGCCCTGACGACTTTGTCCAAGACAGGTACAAGCGCTATTCTATCTCCACTCGAATCGCATCATCCACAGGGACATGAAGCCACAGAACATCCTTATAGGCTCTGGTGGAAACATCAAACTTTGCGACTTCGGATTTGCCAGAGCTATGTCCTGCAATACTATGGTCCTCACTTCCATAAAAGGTGGCAGCGTGCTCACTCGTCCCCGCTACTTTTTGCTCCAGCCGGATGGTGCCAGTGACGTAGTCAGTGATGGCCTCTCCAAGAGTGCTTGATTGCTGCAGGCATTCCTTCTTTGTCAGCCAATCTAGGATAGAGTCTGGTAGAGTACCTCTGTACAGTGCTCGCAATTACCCTGTAAGCCAGCCCCATAGTAGCTCGTGCCTCGACTGTTCAGCTCATGGCTCCTGCTATGTTGCTCTCCAGGCACACCCTTGTACATGGCCCCAGAGCTGGTGCAGGAGAAGCCCTACAACCACAGTGCAGACTTGTGGTCATTAGGGGTTATCCTGTATGAACTTTATGTTGGCCAACCTCCATTCTACACCAACTCGATATACACTCTTATTCACCACATTGTGAAGGACCCGGTCAAATACCCCGAAAATATCAGTCCCAACTTCAAGGACTTCCTCAAGGGCCTGCTCAACAAGGTGAGCTTTGAGGAACCCAAGTGCGGGACTGAAATTCTACCTAGCTGCTGAGTTTGCGAGAATGACAGTGACGCACAGAGCAGCTGATGTATACACAGTGGTACTGAAGCATTGAGAGCAAAGCAGGTGAAACGCTGGCTACCAGCTCAGCCACAGGTAGTTCATTCAAGAGTATCTGACATGCGGAAGCCACATGCTGCGTCTCTCCTATGCAGGTTCCGCAGAATAGGTTGACCTGGCCTGCTTTGCTAGAGCATCCCTTTGTGCGGGAGACGCCAGTTGAGCGGGCGAGCAGGGAGGCTCGCGCTCAAAGGGCTGCTTCCCGTGGCTGCGATGCAGCTTGGAGAGGCGAGGTCAATGTCACCTTGCCTCACCCTGTCGCACCGTCCTCCACCTCCAACAGCCCTCACACATCAGGTATGCTTGGGTGCCACCTGGTACGAGCAGTGGGTAGTGGCGCAATTGATGGACAATGGAGTTGACAGAGAGCATTGCTGCCTTCCTGTGCAAGATCAGCTCCTGCTCGGGGGCGCACTCGAGATACTCCAACATTCCACACCAACATGGAGAACCCCACTCCCACTGCTCGACAGCCTCCCCGGGCCCCAGCAAGGCCCCTCCAGTCGAGAACTAATAACAACGACCAAAGGCCTGAAAACAGTCCTGTTGGCACAGGTGTGAGGCATCATCCCGGTCATACCTGCAGTGCACGATGCTGATTGCATCTGATGAAGGGACGCAATATGCGACGGGGTCCTGCCGCTACTTGCCTAGATGCCCATCGCTGCAAGGACTTGCAACGTCAGAAGGGCACCTTGAGTTGAGGCAAGCACCAAGAGAACCTCTTTAGCTGCCAACTGCAGGCATCTGATAAGCACCTGCTGCTTGAGCTTTGACAGCCGGTGTGGCATCGTCAACCAGGCCTGAGCACGAGGTCATCATAGCCAGGCACACTGCAGGGGAGATTGCTGAAAGTGAAGAAGGGGCTGGGTTACCTGACGCGACAAGCGTTCGACCTGGTCCAGCATCTGACCAAGAGCAGCCGGGTAATGTCACAGGGGGCCCTGAGGACAAGGTCACTTTCTCACAAACAGACGATGGCCCTTCATTCTCCCCCAGGACTGGTCCCAGTCGTGCCGTCTTGGCGCAGCTTCTCCAACCCCTGCATGAGATATGCTCAGCCAGCACTTCTGGGCTAAGTCCCACGTGAGCCCTGCTTCCTCACCAACCCTTGTTACTCTCACATATCCAGTGCAGTTGTCTGGGTGACTGCACCACGTCTGCATGCTAGACACCTCGTGTCAAGTCGCCAATGTCTACACGTGGCATAGCGGCTCGCTGACATTGCTTGCTCATGGAAGCACCAGATACCACGACTCTGTGAGGGTGCCGTGACACTGCTGATACTCATGTTTTCAAAAACACAGGGACCAGCTCATGGCATCAGCGGAGAGGGCGTTTGCCGTGCTCTCAACACTCATTCAGAGGGGGTCACTGGAAGAAGCAATCTTAGTAGGGGAAGTAACACCTCTCGTGATTGATCTGCTTCAGCTATGTCAAGCTCCCTGGGCATCTCTGCTCCTTGCCGGCCACTCTGTCCTCCAAGCTGCCTTGCTGCATCGGGAGGGGCCAGAGGCAGCACCATCTTCTCCACCTTCTGCGGAGACTGCATCGTCTGTCTTCACACTTTGCCAGCAGGTGCCCTCTTTCACAGGGGATATTACCATGTCATATCCTCTCTCTGGCTCTCTCTTTCCAAGACAAGTCCAAGCGTTTGTGATCCTATGTGAAGTACGTTCTGATTCTAGGGTTCCAGGTGCCCTTTCCGCAATTCCCCACATCTGTAGCCTGCTGCCAGACTTTCTCCATCCCTTTCATCAGCTCATGACGACTTCCCACCGAGGCCTGGTGTCGCAGATCCTTTCCTCCGCTGCAGAGCAGCCTGGACCCCTGCTTTTGGTTGCAACCACCACAGCTGCCAACCTCCTTGCAGAAGCGTACCACGACCAGCCTCCAGAAGACACCGCAGCGGTACAGCATATATTGCACGAGGCCCAGACTCACAAGATACCAGGCGGGCTGTGCCGTTGCCTTGCAAGGGCGGGCTTCGAGTATCAGAGGGTTGAGCTTAATGTGGAGGCCTCCTTTGTCGAGATAAATCTGGAGTCGAGGCAGGTGTGGCTTGACCTGGCTCTGCAGGCCATGAGAGGCTTGGCAGTAATTGTGACTGAGAGATCAAGGCCTCGCGGCTTTCCTCTTGCTGTTATGAGGGGCTTCGAACGGCCATGGGTAACAGGCGAAGGAGCTACTGTTGGAGGGTACATGGGGGATGCAAGGGAGGATGTCAGGCGTGATGAGATCCTGCATATGGTGGTCGAGCTGCTGCAGAGCAGTGAGGGAGCGCTGCATGTCATCATGAACAGCCTCAGAAGTGACATCAGCAAAATGACAGCAAAGAGATTGGCGTTACTGGTGCGCACTGATGTCAAGGCATCCCCTTGGCTGTCCGCTCCCCCCGCCTCCCCTTCCTCCCCACCCCCTCCCCCCTCACCCCCTTAACTTGATGCAGGAGATGACCCCTTTCCAGCCTGCATGCGGAAGCTGGAGCCTGCTAGCGAGGTTGTAAACTGCCCTTTGTGCATTGACGTGAGGCAGGTGTGCCTCATGGGTGTGCCCGTCTGCTCTGCAATTCACTATCCTTTTCTCGTGGATGCTGCAGATGCTCTTGCAGGCGTGCCTATATAGCCCCTCCTTTTGCGAGCTGATGGCTGGTATAAGCCTGCTGCTGCCACCAGGAGGAACTCCTCCAGCAAATTGGGCAGGCGAAACGACGCCTCTTTCCTCTCTCTTCCTGCTACTGGACCGAGCTGATGACAAAGACAGACTACCAGAGCTGGCGTGTCTTGTGCTCGCAGCAGTTGCCGAAGGACTTCAAATCATGGATCGCAAGGGAGCAGCATGGATTCTCAGCACTTTGCCAGCCTTGCAGAGGGAGAGACTTGCAAGCATCACAGCACTCGTGGGAGCAACTTCAGCACAGTGCAAGGAGGACCATGCACAGTTGCTTGGTATGGAGTCTGCAAAATACAGGACCCGCTCGGAAGCTGTCATGCTCGCACTTGGCACCCTCCTGGTGCTTGAGATGCTGGCGCAGAAAGGCAGCTGGACGGACAGCCAGAGCGACGAGGACCGGAGAGGCAGGCCATCTGTAGACAGCAGCCTGTGGAGCTTTGTACCTCCCATTGCAGTCCTGCAGGAGATGCTCATCACGCCCTCAGAATGCACTCTTGGAGCCTGGCATGGTCCCCGAGATGGGCATCTTCTGGTGCTGGCTGCAACGCTGCGTCTCGCTGGAAAGTCCGCTGCAACACAGGCGTCTTCACTAGAGGTGCCCCTGGCGCTGATCAATCTTCTGGGCGAAAGTGGAGGCAAAATCGACCCACGATGTGCTGCCTCCTGCGAGGCAGTCAAACCAGCAGCGCTCTCTCCTGAGGCAGTGGTTTTGGCACTGCGAGCTGTCCTTATGTGTTTGCCAGGTGGGTGACTGTTGCCGTAGAGGAGCTCATTGGTGCCATGCTCGATCTGCTTCATGAGCTCCTAGGAAACTTGGCCAAGTCAGTGAGGCAGACTTAAATAGCGCACACTGCTCTGCTACTCCTTAACGAGTTTCTATGTGCCAGCTGCTTCGCTGGTGACTGCAAGTGCCTGGTCTCGAGTCAGACCTGCCCTGGCAGGGGGTTGCTGTGCAAGGCGAAGGTGCAATCCACATTGACATCTGCATGGTCAGTCATGCAGATGGAGGTTACAAGCAGGTGATGCTGAGGAAGGGATCCCTGACAGCCCTCTTGAATCTCCTGTCCATTTCCCACCTCACGCATCTCCAGAGCTGGGGCCAATCCACAGCTAAGAAATTTGATGGAAGAGCTGAAGTCTCCAATACCAGAGCACAGAATGGAGAGGAGAAAAGCAGGCACCAATGGCAACAGGAAAGAGGGGGCGGATGCACAGGAGTCAGTGAAACCTGCACGGCAGTTGCCCAAGTGCTGACGTTCCCTCTGGAACAGGGTGGAGACCAAAGTTCGTCGGACGGCAGGGAAAGCGACAGGAGAGATGAGGTCTCACAAGAGCTGAGCCTTGTTCCTCAGAGCGCTTGCTCCAAGTATCTTCACCTTCTCTTTGAGGTCCGCCCATGATCTGCTGCAGCCCACCACGACTGCATGTACACCCTCCTTGTTGCATGTCAACCTTCACGGCAGTCGTAGCAGAGACATAGGCCAAAGCTGCAATGCACGCCGTGCTCCTTGGTGGGATGCATTTGGTACAGCCCCTAGGAGTGTTGCCACCTCAACCTTGTTTCCATTGGCGTGCAGGTCAACAGCATAGGTCCACTGCTTGGATGTTTGGAGTTTCTATGCGGCCCTGCCATGTGTCTCCCAGTCTCCCTGCTGGCGAAGATAGTCTTGAACGTCAGTGGGGCATCGTCGTCTTTTGTTGAGGAGGGTGGATTGGATGGGCCACTCATGGCGCAGCTCCTGACCACAGCCGCACCAGTACCAGTGGTATCCGATGCTCTTCAAATCATCTCCCATTTGGCTCGGCTGTCAAAGGTAATGTCTTCCTCCCTGCAATCTGGCCAGTGATAGTGGAACTAGCACAGCTTATTGGCTGCCGCAGGAATCTTTTGGGGTTCCAGCGAGAGGCATAATTCCCATTAGACCACCTGCACGAATGCCTAAAGTCCTAGTCCAACGGCGAACGACAAGGCTGGCCCACGGGGAGTGATCGGGCACATCTGACCTGCTTCTGTGCGCCACCTGAAAGTTGCTGCATGCTCACTACTCCTGTTACAGGACTACTACAAAGCAATCGAGAGCGCGGATGTCTTTGGTGCTCTGCGAAGGCTACTAGCGCATCCAAGTGCAGATTTGAGGGCAAAGACGTGCAATGTCCTTGGTAACCTCTGCCGGCACTCGTCCTACTTCTATGAAGCACTGGTGCGATCTGCCACCCCAACCACACTCGGTCAGTCTCCTGGGCTGGCACATTTGTGCAGCGCATCTGTTCCGCCGTCCCTGCTGCAACTGGTCCATTCAGCAGCTGAAGTGTTGCAGGTACAGCATGGACTACTGAAGCTGCTCATTGAGCGTTGCGCCGACCCCGACCGCACTACACGCAAGTTTGCATGCTTTGCGGTACGGGCTTTGCAGCAGCTGCCTGCTGCACTGCAAACATCTCCTTGTCACGGGTGCTCGAGAGCCAGCGGCAATCATGAAGCTTGAGGCCGTGCAATCTTTCGCTTTTGCTGGCCAGGTGGGCAATGCAGCATACCACGACAGCAAGCTGTACGAGCACCTGAGACCAGCCATCGCTCCTTTGACTTCGCTTTTGGGCGTAAACTTGTTGGATGACAAGAGCAAGGCCAATGCTGCCGGGGCGCTCGGCAATATGGTCCGCAACTCAGATCTCTTGTGTGTGGACCTCATTGCAATGGGAGCCCTGCAGGTGGTGCTCGATTCCCCTGCAACATTCCCAAGCGTTGCTTCAATCCCACAGCTTGCTTTGATCGTGCTTGGCTGGTCTTGCAATTGTGTGCACATTCCGAAGCTCGATGATGGCAACTGGTGCAAGCTGGTGACCGTCACACGAGGGGTGATCTGTGCGGATTCACATGCAGGCCTTATTCGACATGGTACGAGCAGCGGCCGTGATGGCGAAGGCGGCTGGTCCAAGTGGCAGGGGAAGTGACGCTCAGTCAGCGGTGCACATTGCGCTGTTTTCGCTGGGGAACATGTGCGCGCACCGGGCGTGCCGGGAGCAGCTTGTGAGGCTGGGCGCAGAGAATGTGTGCGAGGCACTGCGACAAGGGGCGGGGGACTCGGCCTTGGGCAAGTATGCCGGGCGGCTGCTGGTCAAGCTGCTGCATTCCAGGCCGACATTGAGCGGAGCAGCAGGCGGGTGACGAAGGACGGGCAGAGCGATTGAGAAAGGCAGAGCACACAGTCGCCGAGATGTGTGGTCAGGAGCCAGATGCCATCGCCCCTGCCCAGACAGGTCAGCTCAGACTGCCGCTTGGTACCGTGCACTTGGTCAGACACCCAATCAGAAGCTTCACGAGACCAAGGGCAGCTGCTACACATGCCAGTCCAGCATCCCAGGTGCATCCGTATGATGGCCGGCAGCTGAGCAGCGAGTGAGGTCCATCGTGGGTTCTAGAGTGGCTGGCACATGTGTGATGCGGGACGTTCATGAAAGGGTCAGGGAGCAGCTCCAGTTGCACCCACGTTTCTGCATGCTGACACGCGGTACAATCGATTGTGGGCCAGCTCAAGTGAGATTGAAGCGGACATGGAAGTGGGAGCACTCCCAGGGTGGTGGTGCAAGCACACACGAGTGGCACACAGCGGTCGGGCACGCAAGGGCAGGGCCGGCTGGGGGTCCCAACAGCGGCCAGGGGGCCACTGCAAGTGGCGGCGGGCTCCGGTTGAGAGGGGCAGCGGCGGTGGAGCAAGCAAGAGCGGGAGCGAGAAAAGGCGCACGGTGTGCATGGAGTGGAAGGGAGGCCAAGCCGAGCCAGTACACTGAGTTCAAGCAGAAGTCAAAGCTTTGGCAAACAAGGGGGCCAAACAAAAGAAAGCCCTTAGGGAGGGGCTGAAGAGGCAGGGCGGCAGCACGGCTGGACGGGGGTTGTGATGTTGAGAGAAGCTGCTGTTCAGGAGAGAGCGTTCAGGGCAGTAAATACAGTGAACCAGCAGATTGGTTTGGGCGATCCTTGCTGCTCTGGTGCGCCCTAGCTATGGCTGCCACCAACCAAGGGTGCGGGTCTGTGTGCGGCCAGGCGGAGCCTCTGCGAGTCCTTGCCTTCATGCGCGGCCAGGCAGAGCTTTGTGCTACCCTGATGCGTCACCCTGAGCGGATCTGCGTCTGTACTGCCGAGGTGTGGGCGGTCTGCTGGTCCTCCAGAGAAGGGCAAACGCTCAATGGCGGACTCTGAGTGGAGAGGAGAAGGAGCTGAGACGGTTGATCCAACAGACAGGAGCACGAGCAGGAGCAACAACATCAGGAAGACTTTCAGGGCAGAGAGCCCCTCTTCTCTATGGGCGCGCACTTTCTTCTTCCGCTTTCTGCCTCTTCCGTGTCTTCGAGTTGCTCACTCGTGGGCCCTGGAGTATCCTTTCAGTTGTGCTTTTCCAGCTGCAAGTTACTCTGACTTGCGGCTGCTGACTCGGTGATGCAAAGCTCGCTTTCGTTGTGGCCACTTGCATAGCTGTGTGGCAGTAGTGCCTTGCGGCCCCTCGAACAGTGACTCCAAATCTCTCGCTTGAAGGCCCCTCCGACCCTTTGTCTATTCTTTTGGGCTGGCTTTTCGCAGCCCTTGCCCCCATTGGGAGTGCCACTTCAAAATCTGGGCTGGCTTTCCACAGCCCTCGCTCCCTTTGGAGGAGCGCACCCCGCCCTCACCCCGCAGCTCCAGCAGTGGTCGTTTGATGGGTCAACAAGGCCCCCTTATCTTTGCGCTAGTTTTTGTCTGAACAATGTATTGGCTTGAATTGGCCTTGCTTTAATTTCATGCGCACCGCGCGCCTTCTCTCTTTGGAGGAGCCCCACTTTTAGAAGAAGTGCCCGCCCATAGAGACGAGGGGCTGGCAAAGCCAGCCCAAAACCAATGGACAATGTCCAAAGCCAAAGAAAGAGGTGCCGAAAAAGGACTACTCTACCAAACACGACAACATACTAGGGAAGCTCAGTACCCGCGAGTGAGGAACATCCGGTCAGAGTAGCTCGATGCAGGGAAGGAGGCACTGCGCCGAGACCCGGAGGCGGCGGCCAGAGCGCGTCCTGCACGCGCGTGGACTGCGTGGGCAAGGGAACGTTGGAACGATATCGCCAGTCGCATGCGAAAGACTTTTGCCAGCATGGCCCTATTGAGTAAGTTTGTGCTCTCGGCTTCTCAGCTTAGGTTGTCAGATAGGTATATGCTCACTCGAGGATTTTAGTGTCCCCCTTAGCAAAGAAGAAGAAGGCTCGCCCATAAAGAAAGAGGGGCTGGCAAAGCCAGCCCAAAAAGAATGGACAATGTCCAAAGCCGAAGAATGAGAAGCCGAGGAAGGACTCCTCTCCTTAGCCAGCTCATTGCTCCGTTACCAGGACTGTTGTAAGGCTCGCACTGGCCTCCCTTTGCTATTTTGCGCACCGCGCGCCTTGCTATCGGACGACCATTACGCTTGTACTGGCTTGACGTGACCGCCGTCGGATGTCGATGTGCACGTCCCCTCACCCCTTGGTGCTTCTTTTGGGCTTGCCAGCTGCGCATCTGTCGTTCTTGCGACGACGAGCGTCGGCCTATTTGCAACGTGCTCAGGCTCATGCTTGGCACCAGAAAGCTGGGCGAGCTGGAGTTTGTGGCAGCAGGGCTTCGATCGGCCATCGGGTATTCGGGCATCGGTGAGCGACCTTCATGTATTGACCTGACCCGTGGTTAATGAGCGGGGGGTGATGTACGGCCAGTAGATGTGCTTGCCTTGGGTCTCGGCCCAGTTTTTTTTTTTTTTTTTTTTTTTTTTTTTTTTTTTTTTTTTTTTTTTTTTTTTTTTTTTTTTTTTTTTTTTTTTTTTTTTTTTTTTTTTTTTTTTTTTTTTTTTTTTTTTTTTTTTTTTTT
>WELB01000303.1:75720-86082 GCA_009602725.1 Spirogloea muscicola | reverse complement strand
CCCGCCGCCGCGCCGCAGCACCGCATGGCCTCGGCGGCGGCGGCGCTGGCGGGCGCCAGCGCCGTGCACGAGCTCCTCGAGTGCCCCGTCTGCACCAACTACATGTTCCCCCCCATCCACCAGGTGCGCTCGCCGCACGCCCGCCTCACGCTACACCATTGCGGCTCCCGCAGCCGCCAGCCGCCAGCCAGAGCCACAGCCTCGGACGATCGCAGAGGACTGCGCTCCCGTGCCCGCGACACCGGGTTGCCCGCTGGGCTGCCCTGACCCCGTGCCCGTCTCCCCTCGCCCCCTGGCAGTGCCCAAATGGGCACACGCTGTGCTCCCAGTGCAAGGCGCGGGTGAGCAACCGCTGCCCGACGTGCCGCCAAGAGCTGGGCAACATCCGCTGCCTGGCTCTTGAGAAGGTGGCCGAGTCCGTGGACTCCCCCTGCAAGTACCACCGACTCGGCTGCCCCGAGGTGGTGCCCTACTTCTTCAAAGTCAAGCACGAGCAGCTCTGCCCCTTTCGGCCCTACAGGTGCTCGCCCGTCTCGACTAGACGCCAATCTGACTCTCTGCAAGGAGCCACCCTGCCGGGACATTCTGCTGACATTCTGATATGCTGGACGTCCATGCCCAGCGGCCCGCTCGACACAGACGTCTGGTCGTGTGTCTTCTTACCACCCGTCACACGCTCTCCATGGGGCTGTGCAGCTGCCCATACGCCGGCTCCGAGTGCGCAGTGGCAGGCGACATCCCCTTCCTGGTTGCTCACCTCCGTGACGATCACAAGGTGGACATGCACAACGGTGCCACGTTCAACCACCGCTATGTGAAGCCAAATCCGCAGGAGGTGGAGAATGCGACGTGGATGCTGACGGTGAGTGCCAGCGGCGGCCCCCAGCCTGGTCACTCCAATCTAGCAAGTCATGACAAGTTGTATCTCTCTCAGTTCTCACTAGAAGCAAGATCGGCACGGATTGCGCATCCAGGTGTTCAACTGCTTCGGACAGCACTTCTGCTTGCATTTTGAGGCCTTCCAGTTGGGGACGGCTCCCGTGTACATGGCCTTCTTGCGATTTATGGGGGATGACAGTGAAGCCAAGAACTACAGTTACAGGTCCGCTGCCCTCCAGCACAGCCCCCTGCATTCCTCGGTGGTTTGCTCAGCGCTCCAGCACAGACTCGGCGATGCTTCTTCTGTCCTGGAAATGCACGAGCCTGTCGTCGAGCGTGCACATTGGGGGCATCCCCCTCTGTGGTTGATGACTTAAAAGCCTTGGTAGCCCTTGCTCTTGAGATCAAATCAAAGCTGCTTGTTTGTTTGCATTGCAGCTTAGAGGTTGGTGCCAATGGGCGGAAGCTGACATGGCAGGGGGTGCCACGGAGTATCCGGGACTCGCATCGGAGAGTGCGGGAAAGTCATGATGGCCTCATTGTTCAGCGGTCAATGGCTCTCTTCTTCTCCGGGGGCGACCGCAAGGAGCTTAAGCTCAGAGTGACCGGCAGAATATGGAAGGAGCAGTGATTGCTGTGGCTCGTTCTGAGTGACATTTGGCCCTTCCCTCTGTCACATCATAGCTCCCCCCTTAAGGGTTCCGCTCGGGAGCTCATACACAGAGGATAGTGGTACATAGCTTTGGCTTGAGAGCCACGGAGCTCTCGATTATTATACAGTTGCAGGGTGACTTCCACTAAGTGGTCAGCTTGATTAACGCCCTGCCTGCAATTGCGATCGGCTGCCACACTCCTAAAAAGCACTGTATCACACTGTTCAACTACATATTCTGCGCAGGAGCTGCTCATCATGGGACAAGTTGACTCTCAGAGTGGTCTATCACCGGTCAGATACCTCCGAGCTATAGGCACTACTTTTGACAGAAGCAACTTGTGCTGCATTTTGTGCTGCACTGCTTTGACAGGCTAAGATTTGCCCACAAGGTGGTGGATGCAGTTCCACCATCTTGGGGGCATTATGAACACTGCAGTGCCAGTGTAGGCGGGCCAAGTGTCTTTGTCTGATCAGTGCAGTGTGGCTTGTCGCAACCATTAATGAGCAGTGAGCAACCCGCACTTGGACAAGAGGGCCACACACAATCATCGGCAAAAAGTACCACCTGAAGACCCCACACCTCTCACCAGAATTGGGCATCATCTAACATCGTCAGGCTGGCCAGTGACTAAGCCCATGGAGGACACATGACATGCACAGCAAGGACAGAACCACTAATTACATACTATAGCAGCCATACCAGAGGCTGCTTGTCCCAGCTACACATTGCGAAGATACAATGTGCGCAAGCTTGAGGTTCTGATCATGTTCAGAGCAGTGGCAGGATGATTGGCCTGAGCAGCATAGCAGCTCTAGCTGGAACTGCTGATTTTGACGACCGGGGGCGCGGACATCTGCACATCACCGTCGCCTGCATAGAAGCCAAGGTTGGAGCTGATGGGCCGGCTGACCATCTCACGGTGCTCCTGGCAGATTGCGCAGGGATGGCACCAGAAGTGCACACAGCAATCTCCACAGGGAGCCTCCTGCATTGGCCGCAAGGCGCCGCTGTCAGGCCTCGCCGCTCCCGGGGCCAGCTCAGGCGGGCCAGGTCTTGAGAGCAGGGGCAGACAGTCCCTCCCCTTGCCAGACCGAACACATCCTTGAGCAAGCACCAGGCAACAAGCCGCGATCGCCTCCTGCAAGGGGACCAGTTGGGCTTGGCCAGATACTTCGAGCATTCTCATGGTAGTGGCCGGGCGATGGGGCACATACAGGAAGGTTGTACTTGCGGCGAATCTGTGTGCGGATGCCGCAGGCGTAGCAGGAGACGAGCGTGAACCAGAGGCCGACGGGGCCCAGCGACCAGATGGTGAGGAAGCCAATGCAGCCGCCCAGCAGCGCGTGCAGGACGCACGGCCCGAAGCACCCGACGTTGTTCAGCTGCTCCACATTCTGCGGGCGCGTGCCGCGGTTCAGCCGCAGTCAGGCCACCTGCACGGGAGTGGCAGTGGCAGACACTGCCCTCCCCGCGCGACCAAGCGCCTCATCGCCGCAGGAGCGTGGTCCAGCAGGTCGCATGCCGGGTCACGACCGCAGGCAGCACAAGTGCCCTGTGCACGCTGGCCAAGTCCGGCCCGGGAGCTTCGGCGAGGGACAGCGGGAAACGCCGGGGGGGCTGCGGGGCTCGAGCGCGCGCAGGAAGATGGGGGGCGGCCAGCGAGCCGATCTCACCTGCCCGAACAGGACGCAGGGGCAGAAGGTGCCCATGGCGCCTGCGCCGCCGCGCGCGAGCAGTCAGCAGTCAGCAGTCAGCAGTCAGCAGTCAGCGCGGCGGGTCTGCACGGCGAGCGGAGGTGCGCGCGGGGCCGGGNGGGGGGGGAGCTCCGCGGGCGCGGGCAGGCGGCGCCGGGCTCCTCCTCTGCTGCCGCGCTGGTCGCGCCCTTGCAGCAGCCTCTGGCTTGCGCAGCGGGGTTGCACTTCCTCCCCTCAGCTCATCACGGGGGTATTGAGGGCGCCCTGTCTGCCTAGCCCACGGCTCCGTCAGGAACACCTGTATGCATCTGGCTGGCATTTCACAGCCGACTCTTTCATATCAGCAGCCGCTTTCTTCTCTGCCCAGCACCGTGCCGGCTGACGTCGAGGCGAGGGGCCGTCTCCCGGGGCCGTCTCCAGGCACTGTCTCGCGGCAGCCGGCAGCAGGGAAGGCGCGCGCGCGGTGCTCATGACATCCAACGGTGGCCGGTTGCAAGCCTGTACAGGCATGCCTCGATGTAGGCACGTCGGCCTGTTTGGCGAAAATATGTGACTATATTCAGGTGTGCTTGTGTCGTGTTAGAGGCACTATCGCCTCCAAATGTGCTTCTACCGTGACAATCAGCAATATATAAGATTATATTGTAAAATGGCGAATGAGCAAAGCTCAGGTGGCAACGTGGTTGCAAGCATCATTCTCTTGGCACCACAATCGCCCACATGGGCATCCACTTCTACCACAAAAGAGACACCCGAACGCAAGCAATGGTGGCAACCACTCTCAAAGTGGCCATGGGGGCGAAGGAAGGGAAGCCGCTCGAGAAACACGGCAATCGAGATGGCAATTCACTTGTGAGCAAGTACAAAAGACACATTGTGATGGAGCCAAGCACCCCAAATGAGCGGCTACCATCGCTCATCGCGCCCTCAATGCAACGATGCAAGATTGCAGGACACCGATTGGAGGTGGGACTGTAAGCTCGCATACAAGTGTAGGCAGGCTGACTAGTAATATCAAGGGTGATGTAAGGACGCGTTAGATGGGATCGCAAGTCGATGGGGTTGGCTAAGACAAGCAAAGTGCGATGTGGGCTACATTGTGGACCAGCCTCGGCAAGGGCACATGTGGTCCGAGCATGCATAGGTGCCTTGCTTGCATATAAGAGGGCAAGCAAGCGCACCTGAAAGTAGGAGGAGGAAGCGAGGGAGTGCAGATTTCAGCTCTACCTAGCCTCAAGACGTGCTCGATGTTGGTGAGCCTTGCAAGCTCAATGAAAAATGAAGACCGGCGAACTCTGATGCTGACGAGGTGTGTCTCTCACTACCTCGCACAAGAATTGCACTTTTTCGGTCCACAAGCTCTTCTCACGTGTGAACGATGGAGGAAGTCTGCGACAAGCAACGCTATTCTACACATATGATGAATAAGAAACAAACAACAATCGACAACATCCGACTTGTCGTCGATGTTGTTGGAGGCCACGTAGTTGTCAATTGTTGTTTGTATCTCATTCATCTTATGTAGCTTAGCGTTGCTTGTTGCAGAGTTCCTCCATCGTTCACACGTGAGAAGAGCTTGTGGACCGAAAAAGTGCAATTCTTGTGCGAGGTAGTGAGAGACACACCTCAGATGGTCACTGGCTTCCTCATGAGTAATCCTCAGTGGTGGGAGGTCGCCGGAGATTTACTCTTCATCAATCGTCACTGGGGGCATGACTTCAGCTATGATGTCCTCATCGGTCATTGGAGACTCCACCTATTAAGACCTTCAATAGAAGATGTAAGTACCGTCCACAATGCACTTAGATGAACAATGCCACACACAAGACAAGACGTAGTACGATAAATATACCCACTTGATTTTCTACTGGCAAATTGATGTATTCTGAAGCCGGGAGGGCGTCCGGGCCAAGCTTGAGGCTATCAATGACTTCTTGTAACACACGCATATTGAATACGTCATCTTGTGATCCAGCGTTGTGGGCATCAACAAGCGTGCTTGTATAGACGGTCCACTTAGGGAGGATGCCAGTTTTGCGCCAACAATTGGCAATGACATGTGTCGGGATGTCATGCCAAATTCTCCACGTCCACAAAATGGCCTACATTCAAAGTAGACATCACATTATTTCATTGTTCATCCTGATGGTACAAGAGCAAGCTCGAACGAAGCAAGAGTAGATTATTACCTCGTAAATATTGTGCTTCTTCTTGTCGACCAAGGTGTTGAGCAAGGGATCAGTGGTCAAGGTGGGGCTGCTCCGCACCGCCTCGTCAAGCCACCCAACCTCCCACCTCACAAGCGCACTCTTGTATCTACTTTTGAACGACGCGATGATGCCTGCATCTAGAGGCTGTAGTTTGCTTGTTGTATTAGCAGGGAGGAACACAATTGTGAGGTTGATAGGCGCGCGGGCCTCAATCCATGCAAGTCAACTATCTCCAATTCAAGGGTGTGGCTTCCTGCATTGTCCACAAATAGAAGGACATTTCTTTGCCGTTCTGCCATTTCGGAGTTGATATGACGCAGCCACTCTCTGAATATCTGCGTGGACACATCGTCACATATAAGTGCGCATGACAACAGGCTGGACTGGAGTGCGCACTACAAGGTGCCAAATGATCGATAGCATGAATCACTTTCGATTGCATCACATGGATGAAAACTCACTTGCCCTGTCATCCAGGCTGATGCATTGTGCCGATAGAATAGTATCTGATCCGGGTCAAAGGAAGGAGGAAAAGTCCTGGGTCTCTTTGCCTTTGTGATTATGACAGGCTTCAATCGGTCATTGCCAGTCACATTGGTACAAAAAGCCAATGGTAAATCTCTCCTTCTCTACCTTGGTACCTTGGACAGGTCCTGCACAACGTCCAGGTATGCCAATGTCAGAATCACCTCAAGAGTTTTCTTCAGCAACCCAATATCAGCTATGTCCATTGCCATTTCATATATTGAGCAAGTGCAATCACCGACCTGTTGCATTGCATCTGGAAGGCTTGGCCTTCCAGAAACGACCAGTCTCATCAAAATTATATACTTCTTCTGGGCCATAGCCACCATCCTCGATTATTTTTGGAACAACAAGCCGAGCTAGATCAACACCAGCTTCATCAGCCGATGCAGCCTCCCCGTAGATAGCATGCAACTTCATGCCGTAACTCTTTTAAAGTTACACAACCATCCTCTCGAGCCCTTGAAATCTGCAACACCAAGCTTTCCTGCAAAGTGGCTGGCCACGACCCCCAGTTGGTCGTCGCTAATATGTCGTACCACTTTAGTTTTCTGCAATCGAGACAACGTACAGTACTCAAGTCAACCGAACACATTGCAAGCATGTGCAACCCAAAACCAAGACATATTTCTACGACATATCAGAATGCTATGCACAGATTCCATTGGGGGCATTAGCATGCACCAAGCCACAAAGGGGAGGATACCACATACACTTTGAAACCATGGAAACGTGGCCTCTTCGACATTCTTCCACTTCGGGTTGCTTTGCCGCACTTGGTTATGAGTTGTCTCAGGCATGCTCATCCACTTGGGTGCTTCACGAAGAATCTTACAGACATTGGTTCGGCTGACTTGCTTTTTGAGGTTCTTCGTTGCCGCTCTAGCAATCTCATCTGGCTGAAGGAAGGATTATCGCGTTTCAATTCACATATCCGCCTTCTATCTAGGTTCGTGAAACCGACCCTATGGTCCTTTCTCACTGTGGCCATCTTTACATTCCTGCATGAGAAGACGCGAACGTGCATACCCTTGACATCAGGATTCGCATGTCTACGAGGCACTGTGCGGCCATAGCCTTAAGGAGGAAGCCCTTGGGAGATGCATAAGTAGGTCAAGCAAGCTCGGAAGGCAATAAGGAAGAGTTGTCTCAAGCAAAGTATTCCTCTCAAAGGCGACTCTTACAATGCAATGAGGCGAGAGTGCTCAAGACTATCGTGGTTGTGTACGGCATGCGCAGGCCGTGCCCTCACAGCAGCAAGTGCGAGCAACCAAGAATTCAAAGCCATGACTGTTGGAGGAGAGCTTACCACAAGGATAAGTCGCGAGTGGAGGGCCCCTCCAACTAGAGGTTGCTGCTTGCCGCGGCTGGCAGCGAGCAGCTGCCTGCGGCGTCGGCCTTCGCCGCCTCCCACCAGAGGCGCCGCAAGCGAAGGTAGCAGTGGCAGGCAGTCAGGAGCCTGCGGCGCTTGCCTGGAGCGCCTGCCGCTTGCCGCCAGAGGCGCCGCAGGCGTCGGCCCCTGCCGCTTGCTGCCGCAGGCGCCGCGAGCGCAGGTGGCGGTGGCAGGAGGCGCAGGCGAAGGCGGTGGCGCCAAAGCCTCGCCGCGCTTCGAGGCCGACGAGGAGGCGGCTCCCGTGCGCCGTGTGTTTCCTGTGGGCCGACGAGGCTCGTTCCGCGACGAAGACGAAGCCGTCAACGACCGCCTGGAAGCGGCGCTAGCGGCGAGCAGCGGTCTCAAAGAGGGCCTCGTGACGCGGTGGCTTGGAGAAGGGTGGGGGCCGTCTGGGAGGCATGGAGACTGGTGGGGGCCGTCGGGGAGACGGTGATGAGCTTAGGCCATTCTAGCGTCCCGCAAGCCATAGTTGCATGCTTTAGAATGCGGTTATCGTTGAGTCTGCAGCGCTCTCAGGCACTCGCGATCCACCAGGGTGCTGGTCGTGCATTAGCCCAGGCTAATGGCTTCCGTGGGGGTGGTTTGGCTCCTCAGTATAGCTTGTCCGATATGCATGTGCTCACTCGGGGATATTAGTGTCCCCCTTAGCCAGCTCATTACCCAGTTAAAATGACATTTGTAAGGCTAGAATTGGCCTCCCTTTCAATTTCATGCGCACCGCGCGCCTTCTCTCGCCGCTCTGCGCTTGCTTTCCGAGGCAGTAAAGCCCCAAACCCTCGCGCCCGGTTCATTACCCCCCGGCCTGTAGAGAATATAAGAGATGTGTTGATTTGTTATCATACAGGCACTTCTAGTGGGGGAATCTGCCCCGAAAAACTGTGCCTCTAAATAACGGCACGTTCCCTTATCGAGTCACTTTTGCCTGGGGGAAAAAATGCTTCCCGCAAAATGATGCCACTATCGAGGATGTGCCTATATTCTGGGGTGCCTATATCGAGGTATGACTGTACATTGCTCACGCAAAAGAAGAAGTGGCACTCCCAATGGGGGCAAGGGCTGCAAAAAGCCAGCCCGACAAGAATTGGCAAAGAAAGAGGGGCCTACACGCGTGTAGCAGCTACAAAGAAAGGGCTCGCCCATTGAGGATATGGGCTGGAACAGCCAGCCCAAGAAATAGAATGAACACAGTTCAAGAAGGGGGCTAATCGAAGCACTTAGGTGAAGCACTAAGAAAGACAAGCACACAAGAAGAAACAAAGCAGCTACTAATCACTCAGTAACCCCTGCTAAGCAGTCGCAGGTCAGAGAGACTATGCTCCTGGAAGTATGTCCCCTGGCCAGAGCCAGAGGCAGCAGCGAGGGCTCGGCCGGCACGCAGCTACAAAGGGGCCGGAAGATGCCATGTCAGAACGGGGGGAGGATGGACCACTCGGTGGTTATAAGTGAGGAGCCTCGAATCCGACAGACTAGCTGCCCGAAAACTATCCCCCTGACGAAGCCGGAGGCCGCAGCAAGAGCACGGCCAGCACGCAGCTGCAAGGCGTGGGCCATGGACCGCTGAAGGGAGACTGACAATTGCAGGAAGTGGGGCTACATGGAACGGAGCCCTGTGCTACCGGGGGCTAAGGTAACAGACAGTGTGACGTTAAGTACCCACGAGTGAGAGAATGTAAATTCGACGGGCTCACTTTGGGAGCCGGAGCAGCGCCATGGAAGCCAGTGGCCTGACTTGGAGCGCGCCCAGCACGCTGACTGAATAGCCAGAGCTTTGGAGCATTGCAAATTAAGCGATAGCGCATTCTGGACTATGCAACAATAGCCTGCGGAATGCTAGTGTGCCCCAAGCTTCCCCCCCCCCCCCTTCCTCTTGCGACGACGCTCGTCAATCAGCCGGGCCAGATGCCGGATGAGAGCCACTGTACAGGGAAAGCGAAGGTGAGCGGTGCGCATGGAATGACGGGGAGGCCAGATCAGACTGCTCGGGCAAACGCTAGTGCAGAAGGGGGCACACCAAAGTCAAGCCTCATGCTTAGGGGGGATAGCGGACTGTGCGAAACCAAGGAAGACAGAAGAACAAGCGCTTCCGAAGGGTCCAGAAGGAAGGACAAGGTCCGTGAATCCCTTTCAGACCTTGTTCATCTCTTTCGGCTGGCTTCTCACAGCCACTGCCTTACATTGGAAGAGCTTTCCTTCTAGAAAAGAAGGTCCAAGAAAGCCCAAAGAGAAACAGCTCTGCGAAAGTAAGGCGATGGCAGTGAGAGGCCAGGCCAGAAAAAAGTAAGGTCTTCCAAAAGGGGCGAGGCCTGTGAAATGCGAGCCCAAAAAGAATGGACAAGGTCCGAAGGGGCGAGTACTGTTGAGCAAGAGCTGAAAAGCTTCCCCACACCCCAGAACCAAATGGCCATCACTGGCCTCTGCCCCTCACTCCTCCAGCAGGTCCCGCCGCGCCAATGCTGCCGCCGCCGCGCCCGCGCTGCCGCTGCCGCCGCCCCGCTCGCCCTCCATGCTCAGCGCCTGCTCCAGCTGCGCCCTCGTCGCCGCCATCACGGCCTGCAATCACCGACCGCGTGCTTCATGCCTTGCTCCCAGCTCCTCCCCAGCTGCTCTGCCTGCAAAAGCTCGCGCCTAGACGGGCCTGCACTCTGCCACCCTAACCCGAGCTTGACCAGGGCCTTGCCATGGATACGACAAGCCTTCCTGCTAGATAGAACCCAGCAGGCATGATGCCCGGCACCCACTAAGCATGCGGCAGGCCCACTCACATTGAACTCCATGTACGAGGCGCCCATTGACAGCCACTGCACGTCCAGCATCTGGAACGCCATGCAGTATAGCTCCTCAAATGCATTTTCGTCATCTGCAACAGAGTGAGGCAACCATCAACCAAGCTCAGGCCCCCCACCGCCCTTCCTCCCTCTCCCTCTCCCTCTCCCTCTCCCTCTCCCTCTCCCTCTCCCTCTCCCTCTCCCTCTCCCTCTCCCTCTCCCTCTCCCCCTCCCTCGCCC
>WELB01000303.1:53762-72502 GCA_009602725.1 Spirogloea muscicola | reverse complement strand
TCCATGGTGAACCGGTAGACTTTCCTGCAGCCGGGTCGCTGGCGCAAGTGTATCGCATGCGCTTGGCCGTCTCGCTGCAGAGGTCCATGGCCCGTGCGCTGCACCTTCGTGCCGGACGAGCCCTCGCTGCTGCCTCTGGCTCTGTCCAGGGGACCCACTTCCAGGACCCTAGCCTCTCTGATTTGCGGCTGCTTAGCAGGGGTTACTGAGTGATTTGTAGCTGCTCTCTTTCTTTGTGTGCTTTGGTTTCTTAGCGCTTCCTCTGGCTTCCTCTGGCCCCGTTCTCGTTCTTTGTTCATTCTTTTTTGGGCTGGCTTGTCCAGCCCCTATCCTCAATGGGCGAGCCCTTTCTTTCTTTGAAAGCTGCAGCATTACTCCGACTACCCTCAATGCGATCAGCTCCTGCCAGCGGCAATCGACGTCTGTGGTTGTCTGGGTCCTCGTTTCCACACCCTCCTCCAAAACATTGCCAATCTAGGCTACACACGTCGTGCAGATGTGTTTCCGGTTGAGTTGGGCTTGCCAGCTGCATATCTGTCTTTCTTGCGACGACGTGTTTCGGCCTGTTTGCAGCGTGCTCAGGCTAATGCCTTGCACCAGAAAGCTGGCCGAGCTCTAGTTGGTGGCAGAAGGGCTTCGTATCTGACATCTAGTATTCAGGCATCGATTAGCGACCTTATGTTTTGACCCGTGGTTACTGAGCGGGTCACTTTGCTGTAGATTATGTAGGTCTTTAGATGTGCTTGCCTTTGTACTTGGCCTTTGGCCTTCGTTTGTTTCAAATAGACGAAATTTTTCGAAGAGGGAAGGCGCGCGGGGCGCATGAAATGAAAGGGAGGCCAGTTCAAGCCAGTACATTGTTCAGGCGAAGGCTACTGCAGACTAAACAAGGCTACATGTACCTAAAGTAAGGTGCCGAAGGTGACATCAATGCCCACGGGTGAGCACAAACAAATCTGACAAGCTAACTTGGGCAGCTGGAGCGTTGCCACGAAAGCCGGAGGCCTGACTTAGAGCGCTCCCTGCACGTTGATGAAGAGCCAATGCTTGCGAGCGCTGCAAACTAAGCGAGAGCCGCATTCTGTAATATGCAACTAAGTCCTGCGGAATGCTGGAGTGGCCCAAGCTGCCCCCCCGACTTCGACGACGCACATCTACCAGCCGGGCCAGATGCCGGATTAGGGAGGACCATTTCACGCCGTAGCCTCCGTAGATATCCATGGCACACGGGTAAAGATGGTCCCCTCGGGGATGATCATGGTAGTGCCGCTCCTTCTTGCGCTCCGCGCTGGACGTGGCCCAGCCAGACACAGTTGACGTGGGTGCGCCAGCCTTGTATGCGTCGATCAGTACCACGTCCAAGAGCAGACGAGGCCCACCGCCCCGCGGGGTAGCGACCACGTCCAGACGCCGCACGTATGGCTTGCCGCGCCTTGAGGAGACTGGCATAATGCCAGACACCTCCATTGCCGGATGATATCCCGCCTCTCGCACAATTCCAAACATGGTATCCCTCAGTAAATCGTGGGAGGCAATGCGCTCACCCCCCTCAACACACCGCAGCATGTGCGCAGCTAAGGCGAGCTTGTCGTCGGCGACGTGGCCACACTCGCACTGGCGGATGCCAGCCAAGCAAGGGGGGGAGAGGCCAAGGTGGTGGTGGAGCGCCGCGGAAGAGGTTGTCAGAGAGCCGAAGGGACTCGTAGATCGGCAGAGCGTTTAGCCACTCCGACGCGCCCGGGGAGCCGATTGAAAGGAGCCGGGTAAGGCCACGTCTATCGTCCTTGAGTATTATAGAATGCGGCTCTCGCTTAGTTTGCAGCGCTCGCAAGCATTGGCTCTTCATCAACGTGCAGGGCGCGCTCTAAGTCAGGCCTCCGGCTTTCGTGGCGGCGCTCCAGCTCCCCAAGTTAGCTTGTCAGATTTGTTTGTGCTCACCCGTGGGTACTAATGTCATCTTAGGTACCTTAGATTAGGTCTCCGTATTATGTAGCATTGTTTAGTCTGCACTCGACTCTGCCTGAACAATGTATTGGCTTGAATTGGCCTCCCTCTCAATTCATGCGCCCCGCGCGCCTTCTCCCCTTGAGCAGTCCCTTCAAGTCGGAGGCGGCCTGCACGTCCGCAGCGTGTGTGTAGTGAGCCTGCGCTTTCCTATCGGAACAGCGTGCCCATGCCGCAAAATCTGCATGACCCTCGGCAAGTGTTGGTAAAGTGAGCCTCTTCCGAAGAGGGGGCTGTGAATGGCCAGCCCGGAGATAATGGACGAGGCCCACAAGAGGCGCCAAAATCACACTGCTATGCAAGGACAGCGAAGGGGAGCTCAGTAACTTCGAGTCAGCAGCCGCAAGTCGGAGTGACTTGCAGCTGGAGAAGAGGCACCCCGGCCAGCCGAGTGCGCACGGAAAGAGAGAAGTGGCACTCGCAATGGGGGCAAGGGCTGCAAAAAGCCAGCCCAAAGAGAATTGACAAAGGTTTGGAGGGGCCTACAAGCGATTAAAGAGAAGCTCGGCTGGAGCTTGTTTACAAGGACGATGGCCTTGCAGTGAAGAGAAAGTCTCTTCCAGTACAGGGCGATGGCTGTGCTTGGCCAGCCCAGACGAAAGAATGAACCAAGTTCGAGGGGACCAGATAAGCGCTAAAACATACAGCGATTCAAGTGACCACAGGGTGCTCAATACTGTATCCCCTGTTGAGAAGCCACGACAGAGAAACTAGACTCCCGGTAGCAAGTCTTCCAGAAGAGGAAACAGCTCTTTCAGTGTAAAGCAATGGCGGTGAGAGACCTTGCAGAGAATTCGAGGAGGTGGCAGCGCAAGGCCCGCCTCCAGATTCTAGACAAGGTCCAGGGGGGAACCTCCTGCAGAGAAAGTTGATGGAGTGCCATCTGCCATCAGTGTTTCGGGCTCTCTGGCCCTTGTGTACTGCATGCTTCTGTCCATCGCCCTGCAGTCCCTCCTGGCCCATGCTTTGCATCTGCATGCTGGCCGTGCCCTGGCTGCCGGCTCAGGCTGCAGGCAAGGCAACTTTGTCCAGATGCTATCCATTTCGACTTGCGGCTGTTAGTTAGAGAGCAGCCATCCACAGCGGTCATCTGCTATACAAAGTAATCTGCACTTCGTGGCCCCTCTCTTGTCCCTTATGGGCGGGCCGTTGACAGCCAATTCCGTCTTCGGAGAGAGCTTCTCCATCTGCAACTACGTGGAGCCGTAGGTTGTGCAGCCCAGGGTCCTCCTCCGTATTTCCACATCCAGCAAGAGGAAGTCTTCATTGAGTGGATGGGCAAGAGGTGAACCCAGAAGTGCAGGCTGCTCAGACTTCAACCAACCAGATGGGCACATCCCCGGCACCAATGGTGCCACCAACAGCCGTCCAGGCCGCACCACTGCTCAGCTTAGCCGCCTGTCCTGTTGGCTGCCAGGTCCATCACTTCCCAGTGGGCTGGCCCTCTCCTTTTTTTTATTCAGTGAGCACTCGCCTTGTTCCAGCAGCCACCTGTATCTGCTCAACTGCTGCACATTCTTTGAGCTGCCCTTCTCTATCACTCCCCCTTCCAACCCTCCCCTCAGTGACCATCAATGGGCGCCACTCGCAGGTCAGCAGAGCATATTGGTGGTCAGCACACATAAACCTCACTCTCACCTGCAGCGGGCAGAAATGGTGAGCATGCCCGGCCCCTTGGCTGACCACCCCTGTGCTCCTGCCAGGACCGCCAACACTGTGGCGTGCCCTTTGCCACCAGGCGGAGGCTTGACGGGCCCCGTACTCTTCTGTGAGATTGCAAAGGCCCTTGCACGCTAACGCAGCATGCCAGATAGCTATGCATTCCAGGTCACAAGCGAGATTGGGGAGGCGGCTGGACTTGTTGTCCTGGCGTCAGACTTCTTTGCCTTCCCAAACCCGTACCGAGCGTGACTCTCGCGATTGCCACCAAGCTGCCGGTCTGGTCCCTTTCGTCATCCCCTAGATCTTTCCACAATTTCACCTCCCAAACCTGCACATGTGCAGGCTCCGCAGGTAGTTTTAAAATTACAGCCTGACCCCTCCGCCTCAGAGCCTGCAACCCCGTGCTTCAGCAAGACAAGATGAGCGGCCTATCTGCTGATACGCCAAGAGTCGACTCTGTGTTGGGGCCAGATCAGTGCATGGCCACGACCTCCTAGTAAAGTGACCAGTCCCAGCCCACCTTCACTAGTGGTACTGGACGGTCTGCGATACCTGGATCGTCCTGCCCTGGTGAACAGGAACTGCCTTGGCTACGATGGACTCGCCGACGGCCACTGCTCGGACATGACTGCAGTTGACCTCCAGGCCAACTGCCGGCCCGTTGCCCGTTAGAGCCCCCCCGATGCTGGCCAAGCTCTCCGCGATCAGCGCAGACACGCCGCCATGCAGCTGGTTGTAGGGCTGCGCAGTCCAGAGCAATTGCAATTGATGCTGACGGCTGACATGCGTGCTCGGCTCTTTGATCGGCCGCAGACGAAACGACGCGCCCAGCTGGGCCTCCGCAGGGCGCCAAGGGCCTAAATGAGAGGGACGCAGTCGGCACGGTATTGAGCATGGCACCTGCCTGGAAGCGTCCGTGACTCGCATACGGGCAACAAGCTCGTCCTTGGTGGCCTTGGTCAGCCGCAGGCCTGGCGGCCCATAGCGCAGGGGGAGGAGCAGCGGGCGGTGAGCGGAGGCCTGCGCCCGGCTCGACGCCTGGTGTGGCGTGCGGACGCCGAGCGGCGGGGGGCGGGGAGGGGAGCCGCGGAAGCGTGGAGGGCAGCATGGGCGCGCGGACCTAGGAAGCGGTGGATGGGGAGGACGCGCAGGGCATCGGCGCCGTCCTGCGCGGCGGCCATGGCGGCGGCGCGGGAGGGGCGGCGGCAGCGGCTCGGGCGAGCGCGCGCGGATGGCGGGGCGCTTCCGGAAAAAGACTCGAGGAGAAGGAGCGCCCAGCGCCTTTCCTTGTTTGTTCATTCTTTGCCTCCTCTCCTCTTTCTCTCACAGCCACCGCCCTCTCATGTATGTATCATGGATACACACGTCCTCCTTCCTTTTCCTTCTGGGCCCTGCTGGCCGTGCTCTGTCGAGCTCGCCGCCAGCATAACGCTAGACATTGCCAGCCGGTGGACATAGCTTGCTCCCCGTCTCCCTCCGTCTGCGTCCCACCCTCGCGCTGTGGCGCCTGCCAGCAGCACTCGCCGCCCCGCCGAGCCCCTGCGGCGCCCCACAGGCCGCCGCTATGAAGGCCAAGCGGGCCCTGGCCGGCAACGGTGAGCTCCCTGGCTCTTCCATGCCACCAGCCACACGGCCCTGGCAGTCGCACCCTTGTCACATGTCATGCCGTAGGTCCCAGCCGGCTGTGCCGCCTCAAGGTGACGCCGCAGTCCCGGCTCACCGCTCCCCGACTCCTTGCTTCTCCTGGCAGGAGCCGCCGGCGTCAGCAAGCGGCCGTCCATGCAGGTGGCGCCCTGCACCATGCTGCACACTGCATGCCTACAAGGTCCCCTCATGTACCAGTGCACCGACTGAATGGTCGCCTGCTCCTGCCTCTCATGCCTCCGGGTTCTTCTGCGAGCTCAGGGAGGAGGATCAGTGGCTGGCAGCGATGCGGAACTTGAGGAGGATGTGCTCGTTGTCGAGGAGGAATTTGAGCATGGTAAGTGCTTCATCCCTATCAAACGCCATGCGCAATTCTTCTTGTCTACGAAGTCTAAGTAGTTTCCACCAGGGCTCTGGGTCACAGCGATGGTCCATGACGCCTTCTGAGGCTCAGGTAAGGTATTGAGGGGCAGCAACACTTACAAGAGGGCAACTGCTACTCATTTCCGTAGACGAAATGAATGAAGTAAGTTCCTCTTCTTGTGGCTTTACTGATGTTGGCTGGACTGATTGCCCGGGTCAGAGGTGAATATATCCAATCAGGCTTACGCACCCCTAGGCAAAGCTTCAGGTTCCTGTTTGATCTTATCCTGTTTTATCTTCCATCCTGCAGTTGATGAAGAAAGGGAGGGGGACGAGTATGGGAAGGATGCAGAGCAGGTGGTCAGGGCTAGGGACTTCTCGGATATGGAGCTGAAGCTTGACCATGCATTGCGCCCTCTGTGGGTCTGCATCGATGGTCGCATCTTCTTGGAGACCTTTTCTCACTTGTACAAGCAGGCGTACGACTTCCTCATCGCCATCGCCGAGCCTGTTTGCAGGTGCATGAGCCAGATGGCCTGTGCTTCTTGCACCGACAAAAACCCCTGCCGGCCCCTGCAGTGGCATTTATTTGCGCGGTTGCAAAGAGAGCAAAGCAAGGCATGGTTGTCCCCACTTGACATGCGCTTGTGTGTTTGACCCTGTTGTCAGGCCAGAGAGCTTACACGAGTACAACTTGACCCCCCATTCTTTGTACGCGGCCGTCTCAGTGGGACTCTCCACAGAGACCATCATCACAGTGCTGGACCGGTTGTCCAAAACCAAGCTGCATAATGAGATTGTGTCTTTCATCAGGAGCTCAACCCAGAATTATGGCAAGGTTAAGCTCGTCCTGCAGCGTAACCGCTTTTTCGTGGAGTCCCCTTATCCAGATGTGAGTGGATGCAACCTGCTTGTAGCTCTGCTGATGTAAGACTGGAGATTTAAGCACGTGATTTACATGCCATTTACGTTGCAGCTATTCAGTGATGCTGACACTGCAAGCCCGCCGTTCTCCTTCACTTGGACATCGGAGAAACTGACGTGGCAGCACTCATATGTCGTCTCTGTATACCGTCATCACAAGAACTTGTGTCTACTGTATGGTGTATAGGTCCTGAGGAAGCTGCTACAAGATGATACCATTTCTCGAGCACGCATAAACGCCTCTGTGATTGTGAGTGCACCTTATTGTCAGCATATTCAAGGCAGCATATGTTGCTTGATTGTTCTCTTGATTTGGCTTGTGCTTGTCGACATGAGCACCACTTTAACACGTCCTACTCCTGTACTGATCAAGACATGTATACTCTCTATGAGATGTGTCTTGCCAAGGGTGCACTTGTTGCATGAGAAGCATTCTGGTGAAGTCTGTTTCAACTGGTCTCCTCTGCAATCACAAAATTGGTGCATGTTATTTGTGGTGGGCAGCCTGGCAGCAGGCAGGGAGACGAAGCTTTTACCGTAAGCAAGGCTCCACTGGAAGCTGCAGGAGCTGAGAAAGATCTGCTGGAAAGCGATGAAGCTGCTGCTGCTGTCCTGGAGGCACAAGAGACAAACATGCATTCCTTTGAGATTGACCCTGCGCAGGTGACATGTCTCTGCCACAAGGTCATTTGTCAGTGTATCTTGGGCAGAGCTTCTCCTGCAGACTATTGTAATATCAGGATGAGCTTCAGCACGTCAGTTGCTGCAAATGACTTTGTTTCCTTGAACAAACAGTTGTTTTGAACAAACAGTCAAGGCAGGACACTGCAGTCACCGTGGCTGAATTTTTTTATGCGGGAAATTACTTGTAGGTTGAGCATGTGAAGCAGCGATGCTTGCCTGGTGCGTTGAATCACCCTATGCTGGAGGAGTACGACTTCCGAAATGATACAGTGAGCAATACTGAAGCAATCACCAGGTCACTTGCTTTTGGTTGCTGTCAGCCCACTTGCAGACATAGAGCTCGATTCCTTAGAGGACTTGCTATTTATGGACTGGGTGCAGCATTGAGGTGCTCCTTTTACTCTGGCAGGTCAATCCTGATCTAAATGTTGAGCTCAAACCGCACGCTCAGCCACGTCCATATCAGGAGAAAAGCCTCAGCAAGATGTTTGGTAATGGTGAGTTTTCATGACACAGTGCTTATGAGAAATTGCCTACACAGCTAGGCATCCTTTCCATGGATTTGCCATAAAAGCTGGTATCACACTTCAAAGTGACACGCTGAACCATGATGTACGCTCCCTAGAACCTCAATCAGATGCAAACTGGTCTGTGCAGGAAGAGCACGGTCTGGTATTATTGTGCTGCCTTGTGGAGCAGGAAAGTCACTGGTTGGAGTTTCAGCAGTAGTCCGCATCCGCAAGAGCTGCCTGGTCCTGGCAACAAATGCTGTGTCTGTGGATCAATGGTGCTTCCAGTTCAAGCTCTGGTCCACTGTGAGAGACGATCAGGTCAGAGCAGAGCTGCTCCTTAATGTAAGATGATCTGTCCATGGTCTGTGTCAGTTGGATGATGATTTGAGCTGTGCTAGTTGACCAGCCAGTCTTTGTGTGTTTGATGTAGATTTCGCGGTTCACTTCTGATAGCAAGGAGCGATTCAAGGGGCAGTGCGGAGTCGTTGTCACAACGTACAACATGATTGCCTTTGGTGGGAAGCGTTCAGTCGAGTCTGAGAGGATCATCCAGGATATACGATCCCGGGAGTGGGGCCTTCTTCTAATGGACGAAGTGAGACTTAAACCAACATCCCACTCAATGTTGTTGTGCTATACCTGGACGCATGATGATGAAAGATTTGCAGAGACCTCAGTCCGGTCGTTGTGGAAGACTCACTAGTGGTTGCCATGCCCTTTGGGGTTTGCAGGTGCATGTTGTGCCAGCAGCAATGTTTCGTCGAGTGATCAGCACTACACGCTCACACTGCAAACTTGGCCTTACGGCTACACTTGTGAGGGAGGACGAAAGAATATCTGATCTCAACTTCCTGATTGGCCCAAAGCTTTATGAAGCAAACTGGTTGGATCTAGTGAGGGGAGGATTCATAGCAAATGTACAATGCGTGGAAGTCTGGTGCCCCATGACCCGCGAGTTCTATGCAGAGTATCTCAAGGACTCCAATGCTCGCAAGCGCCAGGTTTGTATTTAGCTCCCTATGGACTTGCTATAGGCTCAACCCTTGGGATTTGGCAGCAGCTACAGTGAGACCAGACTCCGTTGCGGCATTGCACTGTACAGCAGGCTATCATAGGCCCAGAAGACAGCCTGGGAGGCCAGGCTTTATCTTTGTCATGGCTCCGCATAATCTGCTTTCATCCCTGCGGACTTTGTTGGCAGGCACTCTATGTGATGAATCCGAACAAGTTCCGAGCTTGCGAGTATCTCATCCGCTTCCATGAACAGCAGCGAGGCGACAAGATAATTGTCTTTTCGGACAATCTGTTTGCTCTGCGTATGTATGCGGAGAAACTCCGCAGGCCAATGATATTCGGGCCAACCAGGTGTTACAGCCACTTAGCCTTACAGCTCTATGTGCAGTCCTGTCAAGTACTGCGCTGACTTCACGGGGCTTGTCTTTGCTGACCACTTTGCTGACCGCTTATTAGTTTCTCTTACTGGTACTTACACTTCAAAGTGAACAAAGACTGAGGCAAGTTCACTTCGAAATTTTCAGTCATCATGAACGAACCAGGATATTGTATGCCTTCAAGCACAGCCCCGATGTCAACACTGTTTTCCTATCAAAGGTAACAGATCTGGAGCAAGCTCTGTTCTGAAACTTTGCAGTTGTGAATGTCGAAGGTCACTTGCAGTACTTTGACCTCAATGGGAGCCGTTGCTTACTGGAGCTAGGGCCTGTGTGCACCTGTGTGCAGGTTGGCGACAACAGCATAGACATACCAGAAGCGAATGTGATCATTCAGATTTCCAGTCATGCCGGCTCCAGGCGCCAGGAGGCTCAGCGCCTGGGAAGAATTCTGAGAGCTAAGGGCAAGCCTCAGGACCGGCAGGCAGGTGGTGCTGAAGAGTACAATGCCTTCTTTTATTCGCTGGTATCCACAGATACTCAAGAGATGTATTACAGCAACAAGCGGCAGCAATTTTTGATAGACCAAGGTTACTCCTTCAAGGTGGTGACCTCACTACCCCCTGCAGATGAGGGGCCTTCACTCGGTTACCACCACCTGGACGACCAGATGGACCTCCTCACAAAGGTTTGCATCTGACTGGATACACCTTGTCCAGCAGATTTGTTGCTTTGGCCTGTTGCCAGGGAACTATTGGTTGGGTGTGGATGTTCACTCGTAGGAGGAATTTGCCTCGCCTTTGCAGGTCCTGAATGCTGGGGAAGCTGGACTGGCAGAGGATGACTCCTTGGAGGACCCTGACGACGTGACCAGGACGTCCTTGTCTGCCCGTCGGACAGTTGGATCAATGAGTGCAATGTCAGGAGCTAATGGCATGATATACATGGAGTACAGGTGTGGTGCTCATCATGATTCTCAAATGCGATGCATGGCAGCATGAGCTGCAGTGATATGGGGGGAAATCCTTAACCGCCTGTGTGGATGTTGTGTGTGTGTATGACCCTGAGGTTGACATATGTGATAGTACGTTGAAGCGTGTTCTTGGTTGCTGCAGTACCAAGGGGCAAGCTGGTGGAGCAGGGCGCGGGGCTGGGAAGAGTGCAAAGTCCAAGGACCCCCTCAAGCGGCACACTCTATTTAAGAGCCGTTTCCGATAAGTGCGCTAGTTATGCTTCTGTGCTGAGAGGGCACAAATGGAGCAACCATACAACAAACACATGTCCACTGGTGGGTGATAGCTGGTGCCATTCAATAGGAGCCTGAGAGGTTGAGTAGGAGACTGAAGTGGCGAGACCTGTTGCAGCCTGCAGCAGACAAGGGTGTTATAGCAGTAAGTCATCCAGCACTCAGGTATTGTCCACTCTCGTTATATTGGTCTAGCTAGTCAGTGTGACATTGACTTCATGCTTTCTCCTTGACTTCGTGCATGCAGTGGTTCCGGCTGTCATCACGATGATGCCCACGTGTTGGCTATTGCTGGTCAGGTAGCCAATGCGGGAAACAGAAGTCAAGAGTTGTAAGCACGAAAACTGGACTTCTACACTACAATCAATGGTCTCGCTCGATGCATCACATCCCTCCCACCAATGCTTGCAGCAAAGGGATCTGTGCAGTAGTTGCTGGTCACACAATCCTGATGCCAAAGTTTTGCTCCTCACACAGGCTGGCAGGTGGTCAGGCATTTCAAGGCAACACCAGGACTTTGAATCAGGCAAATGCAGGCGTGCCTGTCCCTGTATTCCATCTGTATATAAGCAAGCTGCACCTGGGATTATCTGCAAACAACTGTCATGGCCGTTGGAGGGGTCCGCAAAGCCCTGAAAGTTGATGATACCCTCAAGGGGAGCAGTAGGGTTTTGCAGCTGATGCGCCTACAATCAGGCTCACTGTGCTCATAGCAATATCAGCTATCAGCTCATGCACAAGTCTGTGTGGTGGGGCTCACAGACTTGTGCATTGGGCTTGCGTACTCAGTGTGATCAATTGCCTCCCCCTGCCTACATTACGTCAACTTGACTGGATACTGCCGATCTCCCCTGAGGAGGTTTGGGATTGAAGTCAAGCACGACATGGAGAAGGACCTCCAGACTAACAGTCTGTCAGAAAGGCTACCGCATTCAAGTGTTTGTGAATCGTATTCTGATTGCCACAGTATCTGTAGAAGCAGGCATTTATGATTCTTATACCTTAAAGGAATGGGCAGTAATGCGGGTACAGATTGCTTGCTGTCATCTCACCCAATTGCCACACTTCAGATACCATGAGGCCAAAAGAGTCTCTCCTAACATAGGAGTAGTGCAGTCCGAGTTGCAAGAACTCTTCGTTGGGATATGGAGAAGTAAAGCATGTCGTACAATTCCTACTTGATATATGAACGTGGCATATATGAACGTGGCATATATGAACGTGCCAGGAACGAATGCATGGGTGCAAGAGATGCCTAAGCTATCCCTTACAAGACTACCTTTTGTCCTGCTGTGACAGGTAGATCAAAATATTGCTTGTAAGTAGCAAGACAAGCCAAAGCTGCTCAAAGACAGCGAGCTTGGGTATTGATTCCCCTCTTGGGCCAGATGCAGATCATGCAATTCTGCAGATGGAATACAGTCAGGCGTATTGGGCAAAGAATCATTGTAACAGCACGCTTGCCTCATCTTTAATGCATATCAATGACTCATCTTCCACCCTTATATCCACTCAACAGTACTATGTTAGAACGTTGTGAGACTATCACAACTGACATGTTTATTGAGGGATGGCGCCTTGATAGACTGAACCAGGGCTGAGAAGCGTAGCCTGGGAGCTTAGAAGTCTGGTGTGCAAGCACCGAACGCATGTGCTTCACAAATCTCAGGAAAGCTTCCTGTTCAAAATGGCAGCAATTGTGCTGAAGCAGTGGAAATTTTAACAACTTGACTGAAGGGCTTCAAAGAATCAATCATCGAGGAGCAGAGAAAGTGCTATGTGAAGCTACAAGGAAAAGTAGTGGAATTATGAGCAATTAATTGTAGTGCTCTTCTACCTACTCTATAATGAGCGAAGGGATAATATAGCAAGATAAGTCTTCTGTTCCATCAGATTGTGTAGCCAATTCGGCAGTACCCACTGATAAGAATGGCTGCAGGGCTCGCATTGCAATGGCAAAGCTTTCAAATCGACCTGCTGCAGGATATGAATGCTGGAGTGATGATAACACAGGACCACTTGGGAAAGACCAAAATTTGTGAGCTCTCAAGCAAAGGCAGATCCTCTGCCAGCAGCTCTTGTGCGGCCAACTGCAGCCGGCAACTGCAGCTGACGGTTGGTGTTGAAGTCGAAGTGAGAACACCAATTTCTCACACCTCTACCTGCAGGGACCGAAACTTGGAACCCTCCAGCACAGGCAGAGTCATTGTCACTCGGCAACTTGCAGAATCGTAGATCATATCCACTCCACTTCCATCCAGGATACACTTTCGAGGTTTCCTTGTCGAGTAAACCACAAACTTTCCAGAACCCCTGACCAGCATGTCCACTGCACAGCACGCCTCACAACTTTGTCAACAGGCAGACATGCGAGACGGTCTGTAAGACAAGCAGGCAGGTCCACACACCACCTTGAAGGCCTCAATGACTTGCCAAGGCCGGGTTCTGACAGGAACAACGGCGGTTGGAATATCACCTCCAAGCTCCGGTGGTGAAGCATCGAGGGCTTGCAGCTCCAGACAGAGCTGGTCCTTGCTCTCATGCCGCTCTGGTGTACAGGGTGCATGAACGAGGTCCTGGTACTCGATTGAGTCAATAGCTCCGCCCGAATTGAACATGCTGACCAATCCGATGGGGGCGAAGGCCAATCCTTGGGAGGCCACCTGTGACAGAAATAGTGAGGCCAAAGTGAGCAGGCAATGAATAAACACCTCAAGAACAGCCACCTATATGACTGCAGGGCCCACGCCACACGACACACTTGTACTTGCGGCAAAGGACGCTCAATAGTGATGTCCATAGTGAATAGCATGTCCAGCTTCACACCTTGATTGGTGCAATTGTGAAAAGCTCATACTCCAAGACACCCAATGTCAGTGGAAGAGCTGCCCCCTTCACCAAGCGGATGAGTTCACCTGCCAAGCCATTGATGCATGTGAGGCAGAGGATGCAACTTAGGCGGCCCAAAGGCAAAGTACACTACTCAGCAGTCTCTCCACCCCTATGCCTCCTTCAATTCCTGCACTCTAGATAGATGTTAAGGGTTAGGCAAGCAGTGAAGACCAAGGGCGTGACTCCACCATAGTTGCACGCATACCTCCTCGGTGGGAGTACGCAACAGAGTCTCCATCCCAGTCCCCCTCAGCCACCTGGCTAAGGTCATTCACATCGCTCGCCTTGATGATGCTGGTCACAGCCCCAGGAGCAGCATTGTGAATCAGGTACTTCCCCCCCGCCTTGCACCATCCAGCTCCCTGCACAATGCCACCATCTTTTTCAACAGAGGCCAATCAAGGCAGAAGCAAGGCCAACCGCGATTTCTACAACGTGTAGCAAAGACTCCTGGAGGTCACGTGTCAAGTATATTTGACAAACTGCCACAAGTGAACAAAATGTAGGCGGGCAGAACGTGCTACGGTTTATCACAACCATCAATCGACAAGCTCAAGGTGGCTGCAGCATATCATCAAGGAGACGAACAGGGACAGTGACACAAACACAACAGAGGAAGCCATGCTGACACCAGACAATCTCACCTGGCAATTGAAGGCCCCAACAATGCCGTTGCAGGCATTCATGTTCCATGCTTTTAGCATGCTGAGACAAGATGTGGCAAGGAGACGCTTATCAGCCTGGATCTGCATATTTTTGCACTGTCACATGGCAATCTGCGCTGGTTATTACCATAAAGCATGTGTCAGTACCCCCACAGCTCACCTCTTGTTGTCTCTAGCTGGGTCCGTGAAGAGGCAATCACGAGTGGGTCTGCCAGGAAGGCGGGCTCGCAGAACGCCACCATCTGGCAGGACTAGTTTCTTGAGAAGCTCGTAGTCGTGCATGTCAGGTTTATCACTGCAGCATGGCAGACAACATGTAAGCTTTGTGATACATAGCTGGGTCTTGCTGAGAATGTGTGAGCCACTTTTGACTCGATCAATGCCATTCAGGGGCAAAGGTGACAGCGACAATGACCAGCTTCATCCATGCTTCGTCTAGGCACCTGTCTCCTTTCAAGAGTCTCACCTGACATACACGGCACATCCACCGCAAGCACGTGCAGCACCATGGTACTCAGCCGCTGGATGGAGGCTCTGCATTGCACACAGTCTCTACATGAGATGACTGGCATGCAAAATGCAGGATAATGGTGCACCATCATTGTCCAGCCGAAAGCTGCAGCGGGCGGCAGAAGACGCCCGACATAACCGTCACTGCAGTACGTGTGTAAGTGCTTAAACTTTTAGTAGGACAGAGCAGCTGGTAACCGGGACACGAACTCACATGAAACATATCCCAATCAGGCTGCATAAATTCCCCAAGGAACAGGCTGTTGTATACCACCTGCAGTGCGACACACAGCAGAGCTGGCTCAATGTACTGTTGTAGCATGCTAAGCGACGGTTGGACAGGCGACGGCTAGACATACACGGCTCCTGTTCACCTAACCTCAAAGCTGACTGGTACCTTGACAGCCTCAAGTCCTAGCTACATTTTACCAACTATGTCTGCTTGCCTCACCGAAGCAATGTGGACAGTGTGGGATGCTGGATCCCTGGGCCAGAAGTCATCTGATGCTCGCACTACAGCTGTGTGCTTTGAGCTGAAGCAAAGGTGTTCAAAATTCACTGGTGAGAATGGGACACAATGCCACTAGGAGACAATCACTCCACATGTCACTGAACAACCATGCGACAAGGTAGAGCAACAGCTTTCCTACATGATGCATGCAACACGCAGTCTCCTCCAGATACTCACACCTCCCCCCCCCACCATATCCAGGCAAAGAGCATGATGAAGGCAACTAACAGCTGTGATTGCGAGTCAGATCCAGCTCTTACCTGTAAAGCCCGTCAGTATTGTGGCTCATGCAGGCAATGATGCCATTGTCTGGGAAGTTGCGCCCAATGGACGCTTCCAAGGCAGCATGATACTGCTTTGCTATGGCAACTCTTCCACCATGGCCAGCACCCAGCGTTTCCAGAATATTCTGAGAGTCGACCTGGAGCCCAAAGAGCAGTGGCACATCAGCACAGAACATGACAAAAGTCCTTCCTCTTGAATGAGCAATCAGTCTTCCGGTCAGTCTTCGAGGTGGCAGGGCATATGGAATATGCGGCAAAGAAGTACAGAGGCTGGTAGTATCAAGGATCTCACCTTCACTCCATCGATGCCTGCTGAAGCAAGGTACGCATGCATGTCATTGTAGAAGTCATGGATCCTGCTGGGGTGCACGACGCCCAGGCCGTTGGTCGTGAGGCTATCCATGGCCATGTCGGGCGCATTGCCCAGCACACCTGGTGTGTGTACAGGGTATGCCAGTGCAGTCTCATATCTTCCAAATAGGTCGGGCTTGATTCCTCCCCAGTACCCCATAAGCGCATGCCACACATAGATATACCTGCACATGGACGGACAGGTAGGACTACCATGAGCGGCCTATATCCCTCACAATGAAGGCCACAGTCTCTAATCCACTCGTACCAGATACCCACTCCACCCTGCTAGTTAGCAAAACTCATCAAGCACAGCCGCATATACGGCTGTACACCGTACTTGACATCGTGCAGCTCCTTGGCATCCCGCACAACATCCCCAAGTCCAAGTATGGCCTCGATCCCACTGGTCTCCTCTGGTGCGGTGCGTCTTCTCTTGCTGTTCCTGAGGAACTTTTGATTCTCCTTCAGGTCCACCAATCTGCTTGCATACCTATGACAACAACAGAAAGCAGCCATGGAGGGTATGACATTCAACTGCAGACGTACTCAATGTTGTAAGCTGGGCACAGAGCCTAGACGGTGATTGAGCAGACCCAGATTCCCCACTCAAGGCTACCAGCAGACTTCAGGAGCCTTCGTGAATCACAACACCTAAACCCTAACGCGTAAACCCTGATCCTAAACGCTAAACCCCAATTGCCAGCTAAACTGGGCAAGCCCAGGAGGCAAAGGGTAGCAGGCAAGCAAGAGGTCTCACTGTGTTCCTTGAGTGATGACAGCGCCGTCTACATCCAGCCCCTCGTCTGCTGCAACCGACTGCCAGCCGTCGTAAATGATGAGGAACTTTGCTGGTGTCCCTCCTTTAGCCAAGCTGGGCACCACAACAATCCTGGAAATGTGAGCTCCACATTCCACCTGCAGCTTGCAGCATGCCGCTAGACAGCCACCAGCCCTCACACAAGATAGCCCTCGCACCAGGGCAAGAAGCGAGGCAAAGCCCGACCTGATAAGCCCGCTGTCGACGCCCTCGGCATTCACGTCGGTGTAAAAGGCATCCCATGTGCACCATCCAAAGTAGTCCAGCATTCCAGGCATCTGGTAGGAGTCCGTCCAGTAAGGCAAGAGGCCGTCAGAGAGCCTACAACATCCCAGCAGCATGACAAGTTGCAAGTTGGGTTGCACAAGGCGAGCGCGTTGAACATACTTTGTAAGCTCAACGCAAGACCCGCTCTGGCGTAACAAGCCTGGGGCTGTCTGACCTTTTTACTCTTGCGAGAGACGAATGATTGGGAGAGGAGCTCCAGCGATCTGCGACACAAGTGCCCACAAGTCGTGAGAAATCTATGGCTGACAGGACCGGCTGCACAAAGTCACGAGCTCCCACTAGCACCCCCGCAAGGACGTGTGCACCCCCTTCAGGACGGCCAGACAAAGCCAGGCCCACAAAAACCTAAGCTGCCATGCTTAAAGTGGTGCAAGACTAAGCAGGAGTTGGTCTGTGCCCAGTGGCTACGTGCCCATGGTGTTCCAAGGGTGCCTCATCTGGCTCACACTAGCTTTGTGTGACCGTTCTCAGCTTAACAGATGACAGGTGAACGTGACAAGCGGTGCCACCATGGCAGTGCTTAGGGGCCGGGGCTAATGGCAGGAACAGTAGGTAGATGGATGATATGCTCACTCTACAGCGTCAGCAATAACTTTGTACGGGTCCGGCCCAGAGTTTACAAACAAGGCTTTCACAGACTGGTCCACTTTGACAGAGGGACAACCTGCAGCAACAACCTTGCAGATCAAGAGATGCACATGCAGCCCCAGGTACTGACCTCGCCACTTGAGCAGCAACACAGATGGGAGACCCGAGGGGAAGGCTGGCTGATTTGTGCAAGCGAGTCCCTGACATCGTGCTCTATGCACACCTAATGTGTCAGCTGAGGCCACTCCCCCCAGACGAACGGCAAGAGGTACAAGGGCGATGCCGCTGCCTTCTGCGGCCGCTCCCTTTCCCCCCGTCCCTCCAGACTCAATCTGAGCGCGAGCTGCAGCAGAAAAGCGATGAGAGCTCACCGCTCTCAAGGCAGATCTCGACCTCGTCGTCGAGGTTGCCCTGGAGGGATGCCCTGAACGCACCATCCAGCTGCGGGAGGAACACCGTGTACATGATCTCCCCGCCTTCAGCTCCCACGTCGGCCTTGTCACCCTCGCTCTCCACGAGGAGAAACTGCGTCTCGAGCGGCAGCTGCTTGCCGCTTGACCCCATGGCCTGGGTCATCCACCACAACTTGAAGCGGAAGCAGGCCATGAAGCGGAGGCCCCTGCGCACGCCAGGGCAACCAGGTGCCAAATGAGGTGAGCGAGCAGGTGTCCCAGCCAGAAAGGCAACCTGACAATGAAAAAGCCTATCTCTCTCTCTGCAAAACCCCTACGCACCGCAGCCCTGCCAGGTTTGTAAAAAACCTGCTGCAACGGCGCATGCCGACTCACACAATATATATCATGTCTCCTGCCACGCAGCGGAGGGACCAGTGACCAGCAGCAGCTTCGAAAGAACGGGCGCGGCCTGGCGACTGCATGCGGAAAAGCGCACCTGAGCTTCCCGATGGAGAAGACGTGGCGGCTCTTGGGTTCAGCAGCGGTGAACCCGATGTAGACCCCCTCCATGCCAGCTGGCGCGCAGACGGACACATTGCTCGGCACCTCGCCGAGGATCTTCCTGCCGTGCACGATCAGGTCGCCGCCGGCAATGCATATCTCTGCCAGCACCGCAGGCCACGGGGAGCTCAACCGTCAAGCCCCGAACCTCGACTCTCTCCGGCACCTCTTGTAGCGATAGCGCGAGGGACGGCGGCTGCCGAACCGAGCCCGCGGCGTCGGGCAAGGTGCACTCGCGGCTTCGGCAGCGACAGAGGGTGGCGCAGGTCGACGAGCATACTCGGATCAGCCTGTAGCTCGAAGGGGGGCGTGGCAGCCACCATCCTCTCGAGCAGGGCCGTGTCGGCGGCCACAGCACTGGCACGCAGAGTCGCCACCCGGTGGCCGGGGGTGGCCTGCGAGGCCAGGCGGCGGCCGGGGGCGGCGGCGGCGGCGGCGGGGCGGC
>WELB01000303.1:39832-53393 GCA_009602725.1 Spirogloea muscicola | reverse complement strand
TTTTTTTTTTTTTTTTTTTTTTTTTTTTTTTTTTTTTTTTTTTTTTTTTTTTTTTTTTTTTTTTTTTTTTTTTTTTTTTTACCGTCCACCCCGGCCCTGGCGCACCTACCCCCCCCCCCCACCTCATCCGACCCCTCGGCTTCTTCCTGCTTCGGTGCCGGCCCCTTGCCCTGCGCCTCTCCGCCCGCCCTGCCTGCACTGTGCCGCGGTGGCTCGATCAGACATACATGCGTCCCTCTCGTCGTGATTATCCTAGATTGGCCTTGCTTAGTCATGTCTTGCAGCGCCTTTCGGCCCCTTATGAGCTTGTCAATTCTTGTCTTCTCGGGCTGGCCCGCGCCTCCTTCTGGCAGAGCCACTCTTCATCTGGTGGTGGCCATGTATTGACCCAAGTGTGTGGTTGGCTCTCGCCACGTACTCAGCCGTTCAGGAGAGCCACTGTGACTCACCACCCACGACTAGCTGGGGCGGGTGCGGGCAGGAAAGAGCTCGCCATAGGAAAGTGGGGCGGGCATAGTCTCCGCTCGAATGAGAGAGAGAGAGAGAGAGAGAGAGAGAGAGAGAGAGAGAGAGAGAGAGAGAGNAGAGAGAGAGAGAGAGAGAGAGAGAGAGAGAGAGAGAGAGAGAGAGAGAGAGAGAGAGGGGAATGTGAGCAGCCCTGTTTCTCTTTCTACGGTCGCCCTGGTGCAGGAACGGCGAAAGTGCCTCAGCTTGGCCTCCGCCTTCTTTCATTCTTTTCGGGCTGGCTTGTCACAGCCCAGAGGAACGGCTGTTCCTCTCATGCGCATCGTGCGCTCTTCTCTCTGGGCGAGCACTTTCTTTCTCCTTTCTTCACCCTCCCCTGGCTGGTTGCTACGTCATAAGATGTGCTTACCTTTGTACTTGGCCATACTGGCCTTGATTGTTTCAAATACACGAAATTCACCTGGCACACAACACAACCATCGTCCGCAATGCCTTGCCCGGCCCCGCGCGGGGCCACGAGAGAAGGCGCGCGGTGCGCATGAGAATCAAAAGAAGGCCAGACAAAGCCAGCACAGTGTTTGTACGGAGGAAAAAGAGGGTATAAGGTAACGAAAGGTAACAACTTATTTTAGCATCCACGAGTGAGCCACGAGCGGCACCCGGTAAGGCGCAGCACGACCGACGATGGCGCGTGTCTGCAGGCGTGGCAGCCCACAGCGGCCCATCAGGGCTGCTGGGCCCGAAGCGCTGTGCTGGTGCTCCGCGCCGTCACGCGCTTCGCCTCCGCCCGTTTTTGTATGCACTAGACTCTGCCTGAACGATGTATTGGCTTGCATTGGCTTGATCCCTTTCGGAGGCCAATTCGCGTGCCGGACGAGCCCTCGCTGCTGCCTCTGGCTCTGGCCAGGGGACCCGCTTCCAGGAGCCCAGTTTCTCTGACCTGAGGTTGCTTCGCAGGGGTTACTGGATGCTGCGTAGCTGCTGTAGATTCACCTTGTGCTTGGTTTTCTTTCAATTGCGCTCCGCGCATGCGCTCCGTGAGCCTCCTGTCTTCGCCTCCGGTGCTGCAGTCTCTGAGCACCCCGGCTACCGGCTCTTCATCCTTTGTCGCGGCCACAGCGTCTGCAGGAGAGAGGCGCCGTACTCGGTCATGGTGCAAGGGCGCATACGTGATAGCAGCACGCAATTCGTACTCGAGCTGCCAGCCTTTCAGAATGAACTAGCGGCTTCGCAAGCTTGGCTTGGCATTGTCGGGGGCGCCCTTGCCTTGATTCTGCTCTTTGCTCCTGCTGTCTTGCTTGTGTCTCCGGCTAGTCAGGTTGCTACACCACTCTCGAGGTCTCCATGCTCGCGGCCAAAGGACAGCTGCGACATTGAGATGATCAACATCCGCCTGCGCATGATCCAGGATGCAGCATTGGTGCACTGGAATCCCAATGCCGCGAAAACTCTAGCAGCTGCGTCCACTGTTTGCCGCCAGAAAGACTTCGCCTCTTTCCCATGACCGTACGACGAGGTTACTCAGGGTTTAGGTTTAATGGCTGACCGTCTTCCTGGCCAGCCCAGCGCCCTAATGATGTGGATGCAATCCTAGTCCGCTCCAGTACGACACAATGGCCTCTCCGACACCAGTAAACCGCTCATACAAGTGAGTCTGGACCCTTTATAGGATTTCCTTCCTCTCTTGCGCGGTCTTACCAACAAACGGCCCCACACATACTTCGGCCTCGCTCACTGGCCCACCAATGGGACATATGGCAAACGCTTTCCGTTAAAATGCCTGGGCCTGGCCATGATAACAATGCGTCCCGGGAGGCGCAAGCGCACTAAGCTGCGCAGCGGCTGTGTCAGGATCCACAGCAGCTGGATGCTGTTTTAGGAGCACCACCTGTCCCGGCGTTTGGGAGGATGATCTTGACGCCAGGCCCCACCGCCGCCCCCTGTGTGCTGTCCTCTGCAATCAAGGCCTTCCGACTGACAATTCTGCGCACCAGAACGAGCTGACGGCTGATCAGTCTGCAGATATTACGCCAGATTCCGGAAAGTGCATGCCAATAACCAGACTGAGGTTCATAGTCTCCAGCCAACTTGGCTAGATGGAATCTCAAACGCATTCTATCAAACCTGCACGCCCATATTGCCGGAGGATGCAGCAACTTGTGACTGCAGCCACACTGGGTGCGGCACAGTAAGACTGACTTGCACTGAAAGAGTGTAGCAGCTCAATGCAAGGAGAGGTGCACTGTGCACTTGCCCCAAGGGCCTGCAGAAACCTCGTGCTCTGTGAAAGTGATGTAAGTGTGTGGATTGCACCTTGCATGCAAGACGAGAGTAACGAGTGGACGGGTCTTGGGGCAGCTGATGAAGTACAGACTGACCTGTAAATCTCAGTCAGGACCATGGTGAATGCTGACTCCACATTCGTGCATTCCAGTGCGGACGTCTCCATGAAGGCAACCCCCTGCTTCTTTGCCAGGTCCTTTGCTTCGCTGGTCCCTACAGAACGTTGATCCGTAAGGTCCGACTTGTTGCCAACCAGCATGATGAAGATGTTGGAGTCTGCATGTGCCCGCAGCTCCTCTAGCCAGCGCTCTACATGCTCAAACGTGGCTCTCTTGGTCATATCATACACGACCATAGCTCCAACTGCACCTCTGTAGTAGGCGCTCGTCACTGCCCGATACCTGCAACAAGGAAAAGGTCTGTCAAGCATCAAGGATGCCTCTTGCATGCCAATCAGGACCCGGGTGCCGGACCCTGGTCTGCAATGTCCCAGCTCCACCTTGCCATGCCAAGCTAGCCGTCTCCTCAACTGAAGCTGATAAGAAAAGACTCAGATACTGTTGCACATCAGCTGTGAATTGATGTAATACAGCCAATGATCGCAGACAGGCAGCTGCATTCCTGACGCCTGCGATTCTTTGCTCAACCAGAGACGAAGACTACTCTGACAGACTGTTCTCAGCCTGCCTGTCCCAAGCAAGCCAACTGGTCACCCAAAAACCCGACTACGTCACACAAGGGAGTAGGGTTGTATGACAGAGGCCTTCTCTGGCATGTAGTGCAGGCTTAAGTACAGCACAGCCGAATTGTAGTGCTCACAAGCCATGTCACACTTCATTATGAGTAGGACACCGGTGCTCGCACATGGGCAACTGAGGAGAAGTGTCGGGCTGAGCAAGCAGCCTTGTCTTGTAAACCAAGCCCTCATGTTTGAGTTGGAAAGTGTGGTCCTGTGAAGCTGCGGGACGACGACGACGACCACGCCTTGCTAACTGCAGACTGCAAGGCAGCAGACGATGCAGCCCGAGCATGCTGTCTGAGGATTGACTGGGAACCAGGTGGGACTTCTGACTACCTTGTGGCAATTAGGGTGTTGAGGCGAGTGCCATATCACCTCTCTTGGCCAGCAGTGTCCCAAATTTGAGCCTTGATGACTTTGTTCTCAACGGTCATCGTCCTGGTCTGAAACTCCACCCCGATGGTGGCCTTGGAGTCGAATGCGAACTCGTTCCGAGCGAACCTCGACAGCAGCTGCGATTTCCCCACGGCTGCAACCAGCAAACCCAGGAATTCTGAGCACAGTCTTCACAGGCTGCTCCTCTGGCGACGGCCGGTCGTAACTTGGGTAGCAACACTTCCTGCACAGCCACGCAGACAAGCTCTGCACCCCAGATTTCGTAGGGGTTCCTAGACATGCTCAGCGGCGGATGCGATTGCAATCAGCGACCTGAGTCGCCAATGAGGACGATCTTGAAGACGTAGTCCACCTTCGGCTCCTGGCCGCCATACCCGGGCCCCTTCATGGCGACCAGGGCGCAGCGACAGGTGCCCCTTCAGGCGCTCTTGCAGGCTGCCGCTGCCACCACCGGCAGGTCCAGAGTCCGTCTGCAGACCACGGCGTCGTCGGGCACCCAGAAGGCTCACGTCCGCCGCCAAGTCTCAGGGAGGCCGGGCCCTTCCGCGGCACCGCCTGAGGGAGGAGATAGCGAGAAGGCCCGGGGGTCCCCGACCGTCGGCGGCACGGGATGGTGGCGCGGGGGCATCTGAGGAGGCCGCGGCGGCTGCTGCACCAAGGGGGCCGCGGAGAGGGGGCGCGGAAGCTGGCGGCGGCGAGAGGAGGCGGCGGTGGCGGACAGTGGGCAGGTGGGGGTTGGAAGTGAGAAGAAGCGAGGGAACGAAGGTGGCGCCGCTGGTGATGTTGTGGGCGACGGGCAGGGAAGCTTGTCAACAACAACACGAGAAAGCGGCTGCTGAAATGAAAGAGTCGGCTGTGAAATGCCAGCCAGATGCATACAGGTGTTCATGACGGAGCCAAAGGCTAGGCAGACAGGGCGCCCTCAATACCCCCGTGTCAGCAGTAGGAAGTCAGATGAGCTGAGGGGAGGAAGGTGGCCAGGAAGACGCCAGCCCACGACGAGAGGGTAGCCCAACACACAGGGCTCCCCCTCGCGCTTTCCGGCCTCTTCGGCCGCTTGTCACTTTCTTCTGGGGGGGTGAGCGCATTGCCTCCCACGACTTACTAGAAGAAGTGGCACTCCCAATGGGGGCAAGGGCTGCGAAGTGGATACCATGTTTGGAATTGTGCGAGAGGCGGGATATCATCCGGCGATGGAGGTGTCTGGCATCATGCCAATCTCCTCAAGGCGCGGCAAGCCATACGTGCGGCGTCTGGACGTGGTCGCTACCCCGCGGGGCGGTGGGCCTCGTCTGCTCTTGGACGTGGTACTGATCGACGCATACAAGGCTGGCGCACCCACGTCAACCGTGTCTGGCTGGGCCACGTCCAGCGCGGAGCGCAAGAAGGAGCGGCACTGCCATGATCATCCTCGAGGGGACCGTCTTTACCCGTGTGCCATGGGTATCTACGGAGGCTACGGCATGAAATGGTCCTCCCTGATCCAGCATCTGGCCCGGCTGGTTGATGCGCGTCATCGAAGTCGGGGCGGCAGCTTGGGCCACTCCAGCATACCGCAGGCCTTAGTTGCATATTATAGAATGCGGCTCTCGCTTAGTTTGCAGCGCTCGCAAGCATTGGCTCTTCATCAACGTGCAGGGCGCGCTCTAAGTCAGGCCTCCGGCTTTCGCAGCGGTGCTCCAGCTCCCCAAGTTAGCTTGTCAGATTTGTTTGTGCTCACCCGTGGGTACTAATGTCATCTTAGGTACCTTAGATTAAGTCTCAGTATTATGTAGCCTTGTTTAGTCTGCACTCGACTCTGCCTGAACAATGTATTGGCTTGAATTGGCCTCCCTTTCAATTCATGCGCCCCGCGCGCCTTCTCTCTCCTCTCTCTCTGGGCAATGTGTTGGCTTGAATTGGCCTCTCTTTCATTCATGCGGGACGCGCGCCTTATCTCTCTGGGCTGGCATGTCATTCCTCATGTTCATCTTGTACAAGGGAAGGCGAGCGGAGCGTATGAAATGAAAGGAAGGCTAATTCAAGCCAGTACATTGTTTAGGCAGAATCTAGTGCAAAGTAATCAAGGCTACGTAAAACGGAGCTCTATACTAAGGTGTCTAAGGTAACAGAATATATACGAAGAGAAAGTGGCTCTCCCAAAGGGAGCAAGAAGGAAGTGCTCGCCCATAGAGAAGAGGAGCAAGGGCTGTGAACAGCCAGTTCGGAAAGAAGTGACAAGGTCTGAAGGGGCCATAAAGGGCTATCTCAGCTTTCCCGGTAAAATGATCACTTAGTAAACCTCTAGTGAGGAAGACTAGAGGTTACTCTGAGAAACTAGCAGCCAAAAAGCATCTTGTATGGGCTGCCTTTTCACAGCCCTCCCCCCCCAGGTCGCTTGCCCAGGTGTTCCGCATGCGGCTGTCCATTTCCTTCCAACGGTCCCAGGCTCATGCAGTGCAAATGCGGGCAGGCCGCTCTTTAGCTGCTAGTTTAGAGTCTTATCGGGGTGCCTCTTTTCCAGCTGCAAGTTACTCCGACTCGCGGCTGCTGACACGGGGTCACTAAGCTCCCATTCGCTGTGGTAAGAAGACTAGAGTCCCCCTTCAGTTGTGTTCTTCATTCAGTTACCTTAGCCCTTCTTCTCTTTACCTTTGTTCTTTTCTTTGTTCTTTAACAACGGTGTACTGGCTTGCTTTGCCCTCCCTCTCAATCCGTGCGCACCGCGCGCCTTCTCTCTCTCCAAGACTGGCCTTTCTCCTCTTCTCAGCTCCTTTCAGGAGCTTCTTCTTCTGCCCCCACTTGCCTGGGACTTCGGCTTATGAAGAAGAAGTGGCATTCCCAATGGGTGCAAGGGCTGCGAAAAGCCAGCCCGAAAAGAATTGACAAAGGTTCGGACTGAGTGATCCATCCTCCCCCTGTTCTGCCATAGCATCTTCAGGCCCCTGTGTAGCTGCTAAGAAGAAAGGGCTCGCCCATTGAGGATATGAACTGGAACAGCCAGCCCAAAAAAGGAATGATCTAAGTACCAGAAGGGGGCAGAGAGAAGGCGCACGGTGCGCATGAAATTAAAGCGAGGCCAATTCAAGCCAATACATTGTTCAGACAAAAGGGCAGAAGAAAGGGCTCGCCCATAGAGAAGAGGGGCTGGCAAAGCCAGCCCAAAAAGAATGGACAATGTCCAAAGCCAAAGAAAGAGATGCCGAAGAAGGACTACACTACCAAACACAACAACACACTAGGGAAGCTCAATACCTACGCTAGGCGAAGCACTAAGGAAGACAAGCACAGAAAGCTATTCATCAGCGTGCAGGGCGCGCTCCTGGAAGAAGAAAGAGCTCTCCCATTGAGGAAAGGGGACGCGTCGTTCTTCTGCTGCTCTTTCCGAGGTGCACGGCGAGCGCGGGGGAACGCTGGAGCGAGGCTGCCCCCACAGCGCCCGCCGGCTGTCAAGTAGCCCCACTTTCTGCACTGGCTCTTGCCCGAACGATGTACAGTACAAGGCTTGCATGGGCCACCCTTCCAATCCCTCGCAGGTGATGTACGTCGGTCACTGTGCTTGCCGTCGTACTCCATCACTCGACACACACCCCCTTCTCCTCGCCGCCGCCGCCGTCGCCGACCGCGGCGGGGCCCCGCCACCGCGCCGCCGCATGCTGCGCCCGCTGCCTGNGGGCGCCGCTGCGGCCACCAGCCCCCGGCCCCCGCCCGGCGGCCGCGTGCGCCTCAACGTCGGCGGCACCGTCTTCGAGACCACGCGCTCGACGCTGGAGAGCCATGTGGCGCACCAGCAGTCCCTCTTCAGCGCCATGCTGCACCAGCACTGGCAGGCAAGCCCTCTCAGCAGCTGGCCGTGCCCTTGGCAGGCCTTGGAGGGCCTCCGGCCTCCGGACACCTCCCTCATAGACCGTCTACTCCAGCCGCGAAGAGCCGCGAAGCTGCGCTTTGCCCCTCCTTGTGCGGCAGGTTAGCCCGGCTGCTGATGGAAGCACAGATTCAATCAGTGAGGATCCCTGATGGTCACTCTTGGAGGCTTCTGATCTTCCTCGTTGCTGGCAGCAAGAAACATGGGCCTTGAGCTCACGGCTCAGCCCTGCTCTTCATAGCTGGGGGGCGGGGTGAGGGTGCTGCAGCACCTGTGCTTCTAGCTGTGCAGCATGGAGCTGACAAGAGCCTTGTGCTCGCTCCGTGGACTTGGCAGACTTGCAATTCAGACGAGGAGTACTTCATTGACAGGGATCCAGACGTCTTTGGCGAGTTGCTAGCCTTCATGCGCACGGGCAGGCTGCGTCGGTCTGCCAGGGACTCAGTCGATCGAGAGGAGCTGCTCCTGGAGGCCGACTGCTATGGCCTGCTGCCCACCATCCAGGTTCCCCGTCCACTCTTGACTCCAGCATGTGACCAGAGATGTGAGCTCTGCAGCTGTGTCTGCCAGGAAGCACCCTGGGAGAGGAGTCAGGCACTCTATAGGTCAAGAGGGTTACTAGGTGCATCACTGCTGTTGGTCGTGGTGCCGTGTCAAGTTCATGAGTGGATGTCAGAACTCTGGTGCTACCTTTGCTTGCAGGCAGAGCTGGCCCCTGGGTCCCTTGATGGGAATGCCATGGAGAGAGTGCGTAGCATCGTCCCAGGGGGCAGAGATGTGTGCTCAGCGTCTGCTGCAGGGCCAGATGGCTCGCTGCACATTGCTCATGGCTCCAAAATCACGGCCTATGATGCAAACCTCCAGCGAAGTAGCACGCTTGTGACCGACCATCCTTCTATTGACCTCCTCCATCGCGTCTCAGGTGAATAAGAGATTGTGTCATAAACAGCAAGGTTGCTAACCATTGCAGAAGAGATGTCCACCCTTGCCCAAGTCACTGATGCATGCACGATGCACAACTTCGTCTGCAGGCTTGCTAAGTCACGCTTCGCTGCAGGACTGTTGGTATGCTGCACTTGCCTATCCCCTCCTTTGACATAGTTATCAATCTCTGACTTGTAAACTGTTTGCTTTCTGGAAGGGGACAGACAAGCACGTTGCTGCCGGTGGGAATAAGTGTGCAGGCTTGCATATATACAACACCAGTGATGGCTATAAAGCAAAGAAAATTGTGTGGCAGTTTCAGCCCACCTCCAATCGTGTCGCCACACATGTACAGGCCCTCGCCAGCTCCACTGATCTTCTCTTCTCCTCCTTCGAGTCCAATTCCCAAAGCCAGAGGTACTGACAAGCTACCAATGGCTGTAGAAAAAGGTGTGCATGGGGTCAGGGTTGTAGCTGTCGTATGGGCACAAAAGCCGTGCTTTGCCAGCATCAATCTCTGGCCTGGTCGATATCCTTTGCCTAATCCGAGGTTTGATTGCTCCGCTCTTGCGGTGGCTGTTGCAGTGCGCTTCTAGTAATGGACAAGAGCACTCTGCAGGTGAGTTATGAGTTGGAGAGACAAGGCGGCTCAGAACTTCTGTTGGCATCTCAGGCAGCTGTCAGGCTGCAGTGGCTGCCCATCCATGGCCTTCTGCTTACTGCGGCTGTGCGGCGACAAGTTCGCAATTCCGCCTCCTTCCATGATGGCTTTCTCCGATTACACGACCTTCGCAGTCGCGAGAAGGTCAAGTGCCAGCCACGTTGCAATTTGCATGCCACAGACATGCTGCATGTGCTTAATGGGTGTCGGAGTTCAGGCAAGACAAAGCACTTTGAATGAAGCTCTGTATTGTGATGATTCCACTTTGATTTACCACATACAAAAACACCAAAAATACTCCCTGTCTCCTGCATTTCGCACAGATCTGGGAATGGCAAGAACCTGGCATCATTGGTATCCAGGACTCATTCACAGACGTCGTCGCAAATGAAGATCTCAACCTCCTCTTCAAAATCTCAAAGTCATCTGGTGAGCTCAGGCATCTTGCAGCTGTTTCTGTGAGCCGCTCCTCAGCACTTAGTGGCCAGTAGAGGCATGCTAGCCACAGTACAGGACTGCAGCAGCTTCTCTGCTATCTCCTAACATAGCCTGGTTGTTGTGACTGCGCGACTATGGCTGTGCAACTGTCCTGACCTGGCTCAAGTTCTCTCGTTGACAACGTATTTTGTTCGTTGTCCTGTCAGGCATGCTGGAGATCATTGATCTTCGAAAGATGCTAGCAACAGCAGCAGGCAACCCTCCTTCTCCTGGCCAAGGTGACTTTGCAGCTACCCTTTGTGCCAGAGGCCCCCAGGCCGCACATACCTTTCCCACTTTTCTGCATTTGACTTACATGCTACATGCTTTGTTGTGACATGCTGGAGCAGCACCTGGGCAAAGTCGTTGGCGTGTCTTGCACTACCCTAATGCCGCTGCCCATCCAGTCACTGTACAGAGGTGAGCTCTTATTTTGAGGATGATTACGCAAGGGCAGGGAGCTTTTGCCTGAGGTGCAGATGTGTTGGTTGGGTCAGCTTTGCATTTGTTTTCCCAATACTTCACAAGGTGTTAGCCAATTTAAGAAGACGTCTTGAGGACAAATGACATGCTGGTTGCTGATTTGTCATTCTTTGGTGGGTCTGATGTTGGCAACCCCACAATCAGCCCCAAGCCTTTGTCGCAAGGCGTGAGGTTGTTGGCCTCCAATCGGCAGGTACCGTACTACAGTTGAGCCCAGTGACATCTGTCTGCATGTATATGGACATCTTGAGCCCTTATTATGCTGTATTGCTGGTGCTGTAGTGTTCTGGAACTTTCATCGTGGAGTTACCCTGTGTGCGATGAACATCTAAGCTGGGAGTAAGGAAAATATAGCCCAAGAAGGATTAAAAAATGCATGCCTTATATGCCTTACACTCGTTGAATTGCATTTCCTTGAGAAGTTTGATAATCTCAATGCAGGTCCTGGTTGGAAGGGGTGTAGACATCGAGGTGTGGGCTCCACCAGCTCTTGAACTCATGGAAGACTCGGGTTACAATCTCAAGAAGAACTTTGCCGCTGGTGAGCGGAAGCTTACTTTGGGAGCACCAGCACTGGCACTGGTTGCTGGATTCTCTCAAAAGCATGCTAGCCTGTGAACACAGGTCGACTTGTTGTTGATGGCAATGTCTTCTGTTCATCTTGCAGCCGAAGATCTCGATGCCTTACCCATCTCCAACATGGAAATAGGAGGCCAACGACTCTTTGTTACAAGAGGTCTGTCTTCAGAAAAAGTAATAGAAGTCTGGGAGACCACTTGAGGTGCTGTACTTTCATGTATTATAGATTGTTGTGTCGTACTCCAAGCTGTGCAGAGGAGAGATGTACAGGGTGGTAGTTGAGCAAACCAATTGAAGGAGGGACCCACCTTAGAAAGTAGGACATTTTGATAGCTACTTCGATATCTCTGGTCTGGGCAAGAGCCGAGTTGCGAAAGGTAACTCCTGGATGCCCAGCACAGAAAGTGCAATACTGACATGCCCACTTAGTGCAAATGAGCAAGTGAGTTGGGACCAGAAAACTGGCCGTGCCTTGCTCTTGCAGTGCAGTGCTATACTGTGCAGCGTTATGTACAGAATTGCTTACTTATAAGGCTTCTACTCTGGGTATGTTGTCAAGCTGTGGCGTGTTGCACAAAGAGGTCCAAAGTGAAAGCACTAGTTTCTGGAGGCGTGGTAGCCAAGATAGCCCAGGATTGATAGTCTGCGGCGCAGTGGTCCTTCGAAACAGTCAACAGTCTTGGAAAGGATGGTTCCCTTGACACTGATAAAACTCCTGGGAGGCGCACCTGTCAAGTAGCTTTGCCGCTAGTGACAAGAACATCACCTGTAACCTCCACGCCATTTAGCTACTTAGTGTCCTCCCCCACCTTTAAGTGGGTGTAGAGGTGTACTACAGTAAGTCCAGTGAATGTTGACTAAGATGCTGTCCTTGACAACGATTCACGGTGTCGGTGCAACCCCCCACCTTGCTTCGAAGAGAACCAACAAGTGGCCTTGTCCAGTGAACACATCGTTGCTCTGAAAGTTAGTATGCAGGGCATCTAAGTGTAGGCGCGCATGTCTAGCTTCTCACAAGCCCAGCGAGACCTGAAGCAGTAACGTCAGTCCTCGGTGCTGTGCCGGATCGCTTGTCTCAAAAGACAGGAATTTTTCGCCAGCAGCAAGGCAAGGCACTCGCCTTTGCCGTTCAACAGTGATTCGCAACGCTATGGCCGTCGCAGCCGACTTATTCTCCACGCAGCTATTTTCCATCAGGGGACTTGCGGGCCATTGACCTTCACTTTTGGGACCCAGAGTGCCTTTTCGGTTGTGATTCCCATTTATTACTTAGGCCCCACTACATTGGTCTCTGTTCTTCTTACACACGGTGTGCTGGCTTGTGTCGGTCCAATTCTTTCTTCCCATGAGCACTGCAACCCTTGAGAAGTAGTTTTGTGCCTTTTGCACCTTCTGGCCCTGTCAGATTTTGTACATTCCACTGGGCTGGCCTCTTACAGCCATTGCCTTGCCTTGGAAAAGTTGTTGCCTCTCTCCCACACGAGAAGGCGTGCAAGATGCAACGGATCCACTTTCTTGTTCCGCCTAGTGAGATGACAAGCCTCCTCAAGCATCCGTCAAGCCGCCTTTTCCAAGGCAGCCATCCGCCCAAGACACCGCCAACTTTCGGCACAGGCGAGATGCCCCTGGCCAGCCCAAAAGAGAGAAGGCGTGGGCGGTGCGCATGAAAAGAAACGGAGGCCTAGCCAAGCCAATATCATGATCGTGCACGAGGCGATGGAGGTGCAGACGATGGGGCTAGACAAGCACCAAAATGAGAAGGAGAAGGCGCACGACGCGCATGAAATAAAGGGAGGCCGAGCTTCAAGACAGATCAACGAAGCCCCAGTAAAGCTGGACCTTGGACCACGTCGCAGTCCACTGTGCAAGCAGAGGCAGAATTGAAACAACGAGGCAATGTCGAGGGAAGCCCTAGGCCATGAGGGGCTGAGCTCAGGGTTAGAGCGATAGCACGGGCGTGGGATCTAGCACCTCCAAGAGCGAGGGCCAGAAGAAAGGCGCGCGGGCGCTTGAGATGAAAGTGAGGGCAAGCTGAGCCCAATGCACAAATTAAGCAAAATGCATCGGAAGTGGGACTACATCTAGCGAAAGCCTAAGGCTGAGGGCAAGGCTGGCTTTAGTAACCACGAGTAGGCACCAACAAAACAGACAGGCTAACTTGGTGCGCATGCCACCGAAGCAATAGGCCTGGCTTATGGTGCCGCCCAGGGGGCTGATGAAGGGGCCAGGGCCTGCGAGCGCAGCGAGATTTGCATCTAGTAGCAAGCTACTAAAGCCTCCCATATGCTGGTGTTGGCGAAGCTGCCAGAAGTGCGGGGGGCATTAGCCTCCGAGCAACCGCCCACCCAGGCAGAGGTGCCAGACAAGGCGACAAAGAGCTGATTGTGAGGGGGGAGAAGAGAGAAAGAATGTTGCTCTCCCAAGTCGGCAAGTGCGAGCTGAAGGAGTGGAAAGAAGTGCGCTCATGCAGAGAAGACAGTGGGTGGGGGACCCAGAAAGAAGTGGCTCGCCCGTAGAGAAGAAAATGCGTGTATATTAAGAGATGGGGAGGCCATGTGTGGCCAAGTACAAAGGCAAGCACATTGGACAAATGTACGTCACCTGCTGCTAAGCTGACCCGCTCAGTAACCACGAGTCAGCACATAGAGGTCGCTAGCTGACGCTCGAATACCGGACGGCAATTGACTAGCTCTTGTGCCAGCAGCTAAGG
>WELB01000303.1:20161-35496 GCA_009602725.1 Spirogloea muscicola | reverse complement strand
AAAAAAAAAAAAAAAAAAAAAAAAAAAAAAAAAAAAAAAAAAAAAAAAAAAAAAAAAAAAAAAAAAAAAAAAAAAAAAAAAAAAAAAAAAAAAAAAAAAAAAAAAAAAAAAAAAAAAAAAAAACGCCGCGGGCCCCGCGCCCGGCCTGGCCCCGCCGCCGCCGCCGCCGCCGCCGTCGGCCAGCCTCCAGGAGACGAATGAAGCCGCGCCAGTGGCCTCGCCTCCACTTCCAGAGCCTGCTCTTCACGACGGTGGCGCGATTGCTGGACAAATCGGGCAGCCACAGGGTGCAGCTGCTGCTTCAGATGAGGGCCAACCTGTTCCTGCAGTCAGGTGAGCTCCTTGCCTCAGCCCTAAGTACTGCCACCGGCTTGTATTGGCTGGTGCCAGCGCCTTCCATTGCCAGTTCCGGCTGCGACCAGGCCCTCGCTTTCACAGCAGGCGCCACGCTTAGCTCTGGCTCTGGCGGTGGAGAAGGGCTCAGGATCTTAGAGACAACGGACCCTGCAGCCGAAACTGGCAGCCGTACCGCTACCGTGGACGAAGGCCTGCCAGAGCAGGCCGGCTGCGTCCTGTGGGACCTTGCCTCGAGTGACGATCATGCGGCCTTCTTGGTAGGAGCAATCTGCAGCTCGGTGCTACTTACTGTAACCTCCTTGCCTCAGGCAGTAACCTCGCACGACTGCAAAGTCTAGCTCACAATCTGCAAATCACTGTTACCTTGTTGATACGCCTCCTAGGGGCGCTCTCTGAGGTAAACTCAGCAGGCGCAGAGTGTACTGAACAGAGTTAAGGGGCAACGATGTTGTCCCTTGAGACGCACACTCAGTCATAGCCTCCTCCATGGATTCTGAATGGAGATCATTAGCCCTGCTGTGCAATCACTTGTGGATCAGATTGGAAACCAAATTCTGGATGTTGTGCTGGCGGTGTTGAAGTCTGATTGCTCCTACCGACTTCGAGTAAGCTCCAGTAACATCACTTCATAGTCCTGCCAGTCACTGCACCCCCCAACCCCAGACCTCACTAGTACCAGCAATAGAGTGCAGGCTTGCAGTAAGTCTGAGAGACCGACAAACTGCAGCCAGTATCAGACTGGAAGTGTCTGTTAAGGGCGCCACTTTCCTGGTTTCCATGAGGCATCATGGTCTGAGAGCGTGGTGTGGTGGTGGAAGCGACACTCTTCACTGTGGCACAGAAACTACCCCCAAGCTGATGAGGCCCTCTGTACCTCAGGAAATAAGTCTGGGCATCCTGGGAAATCTTGCGTGCCACCCATCATCAGCAACTGCATTTGCCAAGAACGCGGACATCCTACAGCTTGTCGTGGAGCAGCTTCACGTCGATGACCCTCCTTGTCTCACAGAGACATGCAGGTGCGTGGTCAAACAACAGGAGGCACTAAGGACCTGCTAGGCCAGCAGAGCAAGCAGCGCTGTGCTGGCCAGAGCCGCTTGCTCTGCACCATACGAGCCTAAGCACTTGTCATCTCTTGTCTTCTACTCGTGCTCTTTGCGGAGCTGGTCCATGCATCTGCTGTGCAGGTTATTGAGTGCAGGCTTACGCAGTGCAGAAGCTGGACCCTGGGTGTCGAAGCTCAATCAGGATGGAGCGTTGGGCCGTGTGCTATGGATCATTGCAAACACCAATCAGTCACAACTTGTTGAGAAGGTCTGCATCCTTCTCATGCCTGCGGAGGGCAGCTTGCAACTTCTTGACGACTTTTTCCGCTTGGAGGCCAGTGAACTTTGCAGCTCTTTGCAGCGTTATTTGCATGCATGAGAATGGTGAGGATGTAAGCCTATGGTATGTAGTCAGAGATGAGCAGTCTCACTGCCATACAATGATGTCAGAGCCTGAGATCGTGGCATTGGTTTTGTTTCCTGGTGGAAGTGTGCAGAGCTCCTGATGGCCATGGTAGATGGCAAGCACAAAGCACATGTCACACTTTTACAACCTCTCCTTGACTTTGGTATCGTAGAGAATCTTACTGACCTCCTCAACAGTGAGGTCATCAGCTCTCTCAACGGCTCCCCTCGCGATGGGTAAGGCTAGAAATCGACTGGCAACTCCATCTCGACATAGCGGCTCTTGCAGCAGTCTGTGACTAGCATCAGCTCGCGTGCATCTATGCTTCAACTTGATGACAATCATAGCCATCTGCTAGCCTGGCCTTCTAGCTCATCTGGAAAACTTGTGCCTGTCTTACCAGGACTCTGAATATTGACACGATTCTTGGAGTTCTAGAAGGACTTTCTGTGCTCGACCTTTCTGCCCCAAGAGTGGCAGAGAACGACAAGCTTCTAGACACTCTTCTTCAGATTCTTCATTGCTCAGACAATCACGAGGTACTAGTGCTGCTCGCATTGCTGTCTCGCTCTCCTGTCTGCCTTCTAGTCCCCCCCCCACCCCCCGTGCTACAAGCAAGTTGTCTGCCTCATGGACTATGCCATAGTGTAGTTGCCAGTGCCTGCATAATTTAGATGCTTTCTGTCCTCTACTTGCCGGGGCCTGCATATGAGCCTAATACCCGAGGAAGTTTCCCCTCAATCTTGAATGTGCACTCTAAGGCTGCAGCACTGATCTAGCTAGGTTGCGCAGATTGGCCCTTCAGCTGTTGGTGCTGCAGTTCTGCTGGCCAACTTCCTTGCTGATCGGCCTGATGTGAAGTCAAAATTGAGATGGGGTGAGTATGTGCAGATCCAGTCGCATGAGAAGTTGTTGGTCGCTGTACATTGAAGTAGCACTTCAAAGAGCATCTCATTAGACACCCTGATCACCACCCAGCAGCTTCTGTCATCAAAGTTCATGTGACTGTAGCCTGATATACAGTAGCGTTTTGCGGGGTGTGTCCTTGTAGCACTCTGTTGTAACGCTTTCTTAACGACCAGTATCGTTGACCTGGATTATGCAGATGCATTGCTACTAGACAAGCTACTCATTGTCCTGCCAGGCTGTGGAGCTGATATGGGAGCTCGCAGTGCAATCTGGAGCATTCTGGGTGTTTTAGCACAAGAGTATATCAGGGCTTTGACTGAGCATCCACGTGATTCGAAACTGGAAGACCTAGCAAGGACAGTGGCTGAGAGCTTGGACATGCTCAAGGAAGAGCTCGACACGCACAGAGATGACATTACTGAGAGAGACCAGAAGATTGATTCAGCTGGCGGTGCTCATGCAGAGGGTGATGATGTCAGGAGTCAGCTTGTTACGGTGGGGATCTGCACCTTCACAGTCGTGGCCTTGTATAGGGCTCCATATCTGTTACTCATATCGTGCATGCTATGTGGTATACGTCAAGCTAAGATCTGAAGCCTCTCTATTGGCCTCAGTTTCACACAAGAGTCAGCCAGGCATGTGCATTATGCAGATCGTTATCATGTTTGTTTTTCACAATCTTGTGAGGATGTCTGTTTTCTGTGACATTGCAGATGGCAAATTTGAGCACACTGGTGGAGGAATGTGGTCCTTTGGCATCTTCTAGACATGTCATGCAGGCCGTACAATAATCTCACATTTTGGACTCGTACCTGAGGCGTTTGGCAGTGTGCCAATGGGCGAGTCAACAAGGTCTTAGCTGACCTTGAGGAGACTAGCTGGTGGCGTCTGCGATAAGAAAGTGATAGCAGAGAACTCCGCGTGATGCACTTTGCCACAAGCAATACGTGGAGATACTGCCTCTCCCGATAGATGGGTCACTGGCAAGCTATCCGCTGGTCACAGTGTGAGTCACTGAAGATTGAGCTGCTTAGTGCAAGTGGTGATCTACTTTCTAGCACACACAAGCAGGTGGAGTAATATGGAAGCACCTTGCTGGAGCCCAGCAGTTAGATGATCGCAACTTATGTGGCACTGCTCATATCAGCAGAGTATGCAGCAGCAGCAGTGGGTGGCAGAGCGGGGGGGGGGCCGCCTCAGCTCCTGGCATGGGGCTTGGCCTGCCTTTCATTTCATGCAAAGTATGCGCCTTCTCTCACCCTCCACACGTCCAGGCTGACGCACTGTTCCGTGGGGCCCCTCGGGTTGCCATCAGGCGCGCTCACAGTGCACCGCCGCGGCCGCAAGCAGGTTCTCATATTCTCTTGGGCGGCAGAGTGGGGTTAGGCCGGCAGTGTGCATGGTAAATGGTGGAGGCCAGATCGAGCCGATGTGCTGTTCATGCAAAAGGGCGGGAAGAGGTGCATGAAGTGGAACTTCACAGAGCGGAGCTCTACTTTAGGAGGTCCCGAGGAAAGAATGCCTCGGATGCAGGGCGAAAGCAGGGCGTGGGGGCTGAGCGGGCTCAGCATTTCAAGTGAGAGGCGGGGCACTCGGCGCAACCCGTGCGGCGCTTCCGCTGATGGCCTGGCCAGGCACCGGGAGCGGCGACCGCCGACGGGCCCGAGCCCGGGCGTGGGAGCCCCAGCCCGCGCTGGGCTCATTCATGGCCCTTCCACACCACGTCCATCGTCACAAGATGAGAATTTCGTGTACTTGAGTACAAAGGCAAGCAAAGGCATCCACCGTCACAAGTGAGGCACTCCAGGAAGAAGAAGGGCTCGCCCATTGAGAATATGGGCTGGAACAGCCAGCCCAAAAAAGAATGAACAGAGTACAAGAAGAGGGGGGGGGAAGCCAGGCGAAGCCCTAAGGCGAAGCAGCAGAAATGACAAGCACACAAGGAAAAACAAGGCAGCTACTAACCACTCAGTAACCCAATTCCAGGAAGGGCGCTCGCTCTCGGTCGAGCTCCTCTGCTGCCGGGTCGCTGGCGCAAGTGTACCGCATGCGCTTGGCCGTCTCGCTGCAGAGGTCCATGGCCCGTGCGCTGCACCTTCGTGCCGGGAGAGCCCTCGCTGCTGCCTCTGGCTCTGTCCAGGGGACCCACTTCCAGGACCCTAGCCTCTCTGATTTGCGGCTGCTTAGCAGGGGTTACTGAGTAATTTGNGCCGGCTGACGTGGCGCGCAGGCGTCGCGTTGTTGTGCGCGCAGGAAGAAGCGCAAGTGGGACGACCCCGGCGAGGTGCCCCCGGCGCTGGCCGCCGCGCAGTCCGCGTCGCTGCCGGGCGCTCGCCCCTCCTTCGCCGCCGCGGCCGGCGGCTTCGTGGCCGCGCCGCCCTTGCCTTCGCCGGTGCCTTCTCCCGAGGTGGCCAAGCAGACGGCCGCCGCCCTGGTTGAGCGCTTCAACAAGGTGAGGCAGCCCGCCCGCTCCTGCTGCAGCCCGTGATGCGCACGGCAGGCGCGCCGGAGAGGCGCTGAGCTCTCCACCTCGCGCCTGTGCAGCAACTGGCGAGCAAGGGCCTCATCCCGCAGGCCAAGCCCGTGGAGGAGAACCCGTTCAAGGAGGTGATCATCAACGACGTGGACCCGGGCACCCGCTACAAGCTCACCAAGCGGCAGACCCAGGAAGACGTCAGTGCACCACACCGACGCACCCGCAGCTCGCACAGCCTGCAAGTGCCAGTCGCGCGGCTGCTTCCTGGGGTTGCCAGCTTGTGCCGCCGCTCGGGAGCTCGCTGAGCTGTTGCGTCGGCACCAGGTTTAGCTGAGGCATGAGAGCTGGCCGCCAAGTAAGATCTCCAATCTTCTGGAGCCTGTGCAGCTTATTTTAAGCGTTTGCTTGTTTGTGTCATGCAGATACAGGCCAGGACAGGAGCTGTTGTCATCACCAGGTATGCCCAATGCAGTCCGCCTACTTTGGATGCTCGATAGACCTCTTTCCGCAGAGAACTCGGGGCCTTCGGTTGGCAAACTGGCCGCTGGTGGCCAGGATTGGCCTCTGGAGCTCGTGTACTGGAATAGTTGGGTCGGCAGGTTCTGGTGGTCATTCAGCACTCCTGGGCTCGTGTGACTTTTGGCAGGGGGAGATACAGGCCTCCAAATGCTACTCATGACACCAGTGGGGAGAAGCCGCTCTTTCTACATATTTCTGCCGGCATCAATGTCAGTACGGCGACTGGCATCCCTGTGGGGGCCCTTTGGCACCGTGCGTTGCTCACAACAATATGCAACGTCCATACGCACTGTACATAAAGGCCTGACGCAAGGCTTGGTGGCAGCTCCCATCGCATGAGGAGCGTGTGAAAGCTGTTGATGCTGCTGTTGCAATCGTGGAGGACATGCTTGGTGTCAGGCCAATGGAGCCAGTGAGCCTCGCTCTTACACCTCTGCAGGGTCAATAGCTGCATATGGGTTGCTACATGGATATGGATGGTCCACGCCTGAGTTTTTGGTCACCCCCATATGCCAGCTCAGATTGAGCCCCATTGCGGCCAGTGCTTAATATTCTTGGGCCCCTCTGTGCAGCCTCCAGGCCAGCAAGTGTCGGCTGCTGTCCACATTGGCTTCCAGACGGACGCAACGTACAATGTAGCTGACAAGATCCGAGGACCACATGTAAGCTGTAGCAACAACTTCTCCTGGGACTTGGCACCTAAAGTCCATGCAGCACCCTGATTGCACACTAACTTAGTCTGCTTGACCCCAAGTTAGAGTCTTGCATGAGTGGCACTCCTGCACCAAATGCGACTGCGTTACAATTGCTGTGCAGAATCAGTACCTGAACCACATCGCAAGCGAGTCTGGTGCGCAAGTCGTGCTGAGGGGCCAAGGCTCTGGAAACCTGGAAGGAGCTAAAGGTGAAGGTGATCATTCGAGTTGCCTCACCGAGCACCAGTGTTTCTGCAAGTATGACGCGACAGCGTTGAAGCAAGCAAGAAACCATGCGGAAGGTGCATGGTAGTCGACTTGACTGACCAGCTCAGGGTTGCATGCACGAACGTGCAGAGCTGCCGGAGCCGCTGCACCTTTTCATCACAGGCAAGAGCCAGAAAGCAGTTGACGAAGCTAAAGGCCTAGTAGAGTCGCTCTTGGAGACAACGAGAAAAGACTACCTGCGTGCCAGGTCAGCGCTGCATGCAGTGTCTCTTTCACCTGCTGGGTAGTCTCTTGACAACCAATTTGCTGCAGCTGCTCTTCGCTCAGAGCAATGCTTAACGTAAGTCAAGGGGAAGGTGTGGCTTCATCAAGGTTCACCTGCGTCATGCAGTGGCCAGAGTGACCAAGTGCCGCCATCAGGGACACCTGCAGCAGCGCTTGCGCCGCCCTATGGATCGCAGCCTCCACCATACCATTACAACATGCATCCCTCCTATCCCCCTCCTCCAGCAAGCTCGCATGCACCCACCCCGTCCGAGCAGCCATCCACAGCCCCAACAAACATGTACTCAGCCTATCCGCCACCGCCAGCGGCACCTTACCCTCAGCAACCCCCCCCGCCTTACCTAGGCCCCCCTGTTCAGCAGCCGCACTATCCGCCACCGCCTTCGTACATGTACCCGCCGCCTCACCAAGCTCCGCAGCCTTATGGGCACTATCCTCCTCACCCTCCTCCGCCTGGCCCCTACTACGCGCAGCGTGCCCCCCTCCCACCTTATCCCCCTCCCGGCCCGGGAGGCGGTTATGCTCCGCCTGCAACAGGGCCTGGGCCAGGTCTGGCCGCCTACGGTGGACCTTACACCCAAGTTGGAGTGCAGCAGCAGCCTCCGCACCCTGGCCAGGCTTATCGGCCACCTCCTCAGGCGCAGGAGCAGCCGCAGAGGCGCCGCTTCCAGGAGTTCGTGGAGTCCCCACCTCAGCACGCTAAGCAGGTGCACGTTAATGCTTGTCTGACAACCCAAGGTCATAATGAAGAAGTGTTTGCAGGATCCTTATGGCCTTCCAGGGGATCTGTTACAGTTGTTCATATGAGATTTGTCACCCTGTCTCAGGAGGATTCATGGTCCTTCTAGCACCTACCACCACTGTGGATCAATTTGTCGATGTGATTCAGATCTCTTCACCATACCATAGGTTGTGATTCATTCTTGTGGTGGCTAACAATCTCATCTGCAGCCTGACTGACAGTGTTGTGTTTCTGCCTGACACTTCTTCCTATGTGGCAGGTGATTTACGCCACTGATCGTGCCCCTCTCCTCCATTAGCCCTTCCCCTGCAGAGTATCTCACCTCTGTTGATTCTGCTGCCAGTGAGTGTAGCCGTGTGGATGTGAGCTTGTTCTCAACGACAGCTCTTGCAGAGTGGCTCCTCCTCAAGTGAAGCCTGCAGTAAGCAGGCCACCTACTACCGCCCAGAGTGGATGACAAACAACCGCCCTCCTACACCCTACCCTTTGACACTCACCTGTGCTGCAGATTGTGCAGTCACTAGTATGCTAGCAAGAAGAGCTGTTAGCACCTCCTCCTTGTGGGCAGCAAGTGATTGCTGAAGTGTCATGGCTACCGTGCAGATGCCACCGCCCAGAGCACCGACAGCTGCCATGTCTTCTACGTCAATGAGTGCACCTCCACCTCGGCCAGGTGCTGGTGTCACTCCTCCGCCCGTCTCTTCCACCACCAGTCAACCCAGCAAAGGCATCAATGTAGACGGCTCCACAGCGAAGCAAGGTATGCCTGCATGTACTCTTGTGAATATTGTCAGCCTTCAGGCCAGGCGGGAGCAAGTGCTCCGACACTTTCTCTGTAGCACGAGCAACATCATATGTAACAGCTTGCAAGGTTGCTCAGGCATTGTGCCAGTGCTTGAGCAACTCTTGTTAGCTCTTCAACAGGACTCCAGCTAGTAGACTACGGCGAGGAGGACGAGGATTCCACTGGCCAACCTGCCTGACATTAGAGATTTAGATTCTGACCATCTTCTTTTTGGAAACAAGCTTAGGCCACATGAAGCAAAAGTCTAAGATGTCATACTTGTACTTCCTTTCCTGTCAACTTGTTGCACGTATTGATTTGCAATCTGAAGGGATGGATGCTCTTATTGCCCATATTGTTGCTACTATCTGCACTACGTCTTGTGATTCACCTGTCCAGTACAAACACAACTTTGTTGACCGAGCTGTGACTCTTGTTTTCCATCCTGAGGAATCAGTTGCGCAATTGTACTAGGAAGAGTTGCAGCTTGTGATCTTATCTTCTCCACAGTTGTTATATACAAGCATGTCCTTCTAGTCACCTTCAGGGACTCGAACAAATATGGGCAAGGAGGGACTGATGCATTCACTTTGAGGTTGAACGCTTGAGTGTTGAAGATTACAAGCGGTGCATTGTGTGCCACTCTCCTTTGCTCATAGACCTCAGCAACCCTCGCTCCTTCTCCTTGGCTATCGTGGTATCAGATCCTCCATAATCATGGCCTGGATAGACCCTGCGCTTCAATACAAGTCTTTAATGAGGTGCATCAAGCTTTAGACTAGCTCCATCATGATGCAGATTGGGCTAAAAAGGTTGACAGAGCAGTCACGCTGCACCCACAAATAAGAGATATTGGCATGTGCAAGCTCTGCCTGCTGAATGTCATTCAGGTGAAGCTCTAAGCAGTGGACATGATGGTTACCCCGGCATAAATTTGATGCAGGAAGGTACCTTGTGCTATTAGGCAGAGAAGCCAAAACTGTTTGCAGGCTGCTGTACATTGCTGATGAATCACAATCTGGCAAATCCAGCCTCCCGCAGCTATTGCCAAACAAGGATAACGAAGCCTTCATATCATGTGCATTGGCCATCACAAGTGAGTATAGGCAACCATGATGATACAGAGGACTCCAGAAGGCCTGCCAGGATGTCCAAGAGGTTGTACCTCCCAATGAAGAGAGTGTCGCCGCTGAGGAGGACACCCTCTTGCTGGCCAGGCACACTGTTTGCAAACCCGGCATACATATATCAGAGTGTGCCTTTGAGGTGTAACTACTTGCTACCAATGTCTGTAACGTAATCGCAAACCTTGAGAGATGAGATTGCGTCTTGGAAATTATGCAGAGAGCACTCACTTTGCAATGTAGACGCACTGGCTTCCAGGCGTATGCCCAGGCGTATGCAAAAATTGCAACTGAATGTCACCAACCTGCACTGTAGCACCATGCTGCAGAATGGAGGCCAAGGACGCACAGCATGACTTGATGAGCTTCATAGTATAAGGCCAGCAACACAGTTGACCAAGAAGATGCCATGCTCAGGTCCAATTCCATGGCCATGGTGACTGACCCCCACAGTATGCAGGCTTGTAGAAGGGACCAGATTCTTGCACTTGACCGTCTCACAGTCCCCTTGGTTCACATATACCTGCAGTCGCAATGGCCTGGTAAAGCCTCCCTTTGAGAGATTTCCCTGATCCATACAATATTAAGCAACACGACTGCACATGATAAATATCAGGATTGAAGTGCTATCAATACAAGAAAGCAGGGAGGAGTGCCTATGAATTATGAGCACGATCATGCACTCAAAAGGCGATCAGGCCCACACTGGCAGATTGGAGCCGGCCACTGCTTCGCGTACACCGGGCACTCGAATTCCCAGTGCATCAAATGGAGGAGGAGGTAGACCTCCTGTGTGATCGAAGTGGTAATGCGTAACCACTGCTCCTACCTGCGAGAATTCGTTTAGAACTATGGTGCCAGTCATACAGCATGATCAATGACATATCACCACCATTAATATTCTCATCTGTATTACAAGAATCCAGCATGGCAAATGATAATCTGATTCTTGGTGCAGTACCTCACCACTTTCACTTTTTCAGCTGCTGCATATGCCAGGAGGCCCTGTTTTTGATACCTTCAGAAAGGTGAGGCAGCGCTAACAAACTTGCTTTCATGAGTCTGAGTTCGATGAAAGTCACTGCAGCAAAGCATACATGCACATGTCTTGCATCTTCTTCATACCTCTGTTGATGAGCAATTACGACCTTGAATGAAGGCAAATAAATTGATAACCTACCTTGACATCCCAGGCCGCATCTACGACCAGCACTTCTCGTGTCCTTGCATCCCCTACCAGATAGACAAAGTTCTTCATCTGCACTGCAGCGGAAAAAATCTGCAGATAGAGAAATGCCGCATCAGATGATGACACCGACGAGCTTGAGTACAGGGCACAGAGTGCCAACATGCTGAGAATGATTGAGGTCAGCTATCTTTCAGATTTAAATACAGGCTTGCCTGCTGCTCCTCTGCGTTTGTTGGGCTTCTAGCGAAGTCGCGGCCAGGCCTCAGCTGGATGTCCATGATATCACAGTAATATCACATCAGAGGTAGGCCTGCTATGAAGCATGGTGCAGAAATGATATGCTCTAAAATCAACAAGGATACCGAAGCAGCCAAGGTCTCTCTAGTCTGCAACTAGTTTACTTGGCTACCTGCCTAAAGAAGAATCCTTGCAGTGCCTCCCTCGTCAGCCTCACCATCTTCAAAACTCCGTCGTCATCTGGAAGCTGCACCACACATCATGGCAACTGTCAGCTGCTCAGGCCCAACACGTACTATGAACGTCATTTAGTCCCAGTCAACGAGTGCGTGTTACCGTCCGCGTGTGAGTGTGCAGGTGATGTTGTGTATGAGTGTGCGTGCGAGTGTGTGTGAGAGTGTCCAAGTGTGTGTGAGTGTGTGTGAGAGAGTGATCCCCTGCAAGACTAGATGCCCAACTCACTAAGTACAAGCGCTTTACAAGGGTGATAAACAGAAAGATCACCAAATCCAGGGAGCGTAGATAAGATGCCTCTGCAGCAGCATAATTCTGCAAGCCAAAGTAAGCCTCTCCGCGTCGAAAGTACGCCTGTACAGCAGAACAAGCCCTTCAAGGGTTACGGAGATTCTGATGTTCTTGCAGCCTGGACATGAGGACAGTTTCATCCACCATTCATCTGTCTCGTTTGCTGGATCAACCTGGAACGTGTTCTCCAGACTATACAGGCACTCTCTAATGTGTCGAGGGATCATGCTATGTACTCAGCGAATTGAATTGCGGAAATCTGCACCTTGTTCCAATCACTTTTCTTTGAGACACAGGCCTCCGCCTCCACCAAAGCCTGTCAATTGTGGGAGGTAACTTTTTCCCTGTCGTCAGAAATGGAGGAAAGTGGGAAAAGGGGCCGGCAAAGCTCAGCATAGACAATGGCTGGAGGCGTAGCTGGTGACGAGACGTCTGCTGATTCCCAAGGCTGGTGATGGACACCGTGGTCGCTCACCTCCTGCGCCTTGCCCTGCTTCAGGAGGGCCAAGGACAGGTTGCTGTGCAGCGCCGCTGCCTCGCCCTCCTGCCCAGGCTGGAGCGCCTCCAAGGCTTGCCTGCAAGCTGCAAGCCGAGCTACGGCACTGAGACCCAGTCAAGAGCAGCAGAGCGCAGCAGCGGCTGAGTGGCGGGAGCGGACGGGCTGGCGGCAGACGAGAGGCTTCAGGAGAGGGGCCCGCCTGTAGTGCTGCGCGGCGTCGGGGAAGCGGCCGGCCTTGACGGCGGCGTTGCCGGCGGCCTTGAGGGCCTCCATGACAGGCGGCGCTCCGGGGCGCGCCAACGCCTTGTGCGGGCTGCCGTTGCATGGGTGCCAGTCTCCTGGGTGCTCAGCCCAACCTGCCTTCGCTTCGGGCTGGCTTTTCACAGCCCTTGCCCCACCCCCCCCCTCTCGCTCTCTCTCTCTCTTTCTTTGCGCTGCATTCTTTGCACTTTCTGCATTTTCTGCCTGAACAATGTAATGGCTTGAATTGGCCTCGCTTTAATTTCATCCCCCTCCCCCTCCTCCCACCCGCACACAGGACAGGCCGACGGCGCATGTGGGCAAAGCACAGAGTCCTTCATAGACATTGGCAGCGGGTTGCTATGGTTGCCGTGGGTCCCACACCTTTCTGTGTGCAAACTTTACAAAACTTTACAAAGGCTGAGGCCCATCATGTGGGCCTCCTATGACCCTCACACTCCACACACAGGCCAACTTGGACACGCAATACTGTGAGTAGATGAACCGCCACGCTCCACCTCTCTGCTTGACACTGCAGCTGATTTGCCCCTTCGGTCACCGCTGGTCTTGCACACCTGCGATGCTGCAACTCCCCAAGCCAGCCCCAGTGGCACCACGTGGCCAGGCACATGCGCCAAGCACGTATTCCTTGTTTCTCTTTCTTGTCCTCCGGCTTGCAATGTCCAGCAATTGTGGATGCCATTCATTTCTAACGTGGACCAGTCATGGCAGAATTTGCTGAAAGCATATGGCTTCCTTGCAGTGAATCTGTGCCTGTAGCACGTCTTAACAAGGTCACCATAACGTCAATGCAAGCCCCTCAAAAGGCTTTAGCACTGTCAGCAAGCTACTTCTGTCACTACTCGAGCCTAGGCAGCAACCTTAGCAGCTGCGGTGCCAAAGCGCTTGCGAGCCTCCTCCACAATGGTGAGCTTGATACCCTTGCCCTTAGGCAGCGACACCCATGGCTTGGAGCCCTGTCCGATGGTGAACACATTCCCTTGCCGGGTCGCAAACTGCTCAGACACGCTCAACGATTGCAACCAAGTCAGAGATACCGACAATACAGAACAGCACAGCAGATCTCCAAGGGCTGCCACATACTGGTGGCAAGCACTTTGAAGGGCAGTCAATGACACAGAACAACAATCTGCAGGAGGCTAGAGAATCCAACCTGGTGTCCAACAGCGTCCTTGAGATGGATGATGTCAAAGCTTCCCTTGTGCTTCTCACGGTGCTGCAAGACACAGACACTGACTTTTGATCAACTCAGGGAGAGTAGCATTAAGAGGAACTGTTCAACTTGTGGCAAGATACGCAGATTCTCAAGCACACGTCAACTCCAGCAAGTGCAGGCAGAGCAGTCTACGCACCATGATGGTACCAACACGGCCCCTGTTACGGCCGCCCGTGGTCATGGCAATATTGCCGATATCAAACTTGATGAACTCCACGGCCTTTCCAGTCTCCAGATCAAGCTTGATGGTGTCGTTGGCCTATCGCATGAAGGTGACGCAGTACGAGAAGGTCACAACTTTCCAACCAGATGTCATATATGAAAGCTCATTGCTTGAACAAGCATCAAACAGCCTGAATCTAAATCAAATAGGTCGCACAGAGAATGATGAATACCTTGATAAGAGGATCAGGGTAGCGGATGGTGCGCCCATCATAGGTGGTGATGTACGGGATTTCCTTCTTGCCAATTGTGTGAGCTCGCACTCTGCACAGCTTATACTGCAAAACACCGCAAAAAGGGTGAGTGTGTGGAGCCAGCTTGATGAGCTCAGAGAGTGCATGTAATGAGAGAGGGTGCAACAATCAAAGCTCCAAGTGTCCAGAAACTAACAGAATGTCAACCTCCAGAGTGTGTTACACACCTTGGCCTCTTCGCCACTGATGCGATGAAGCACGAAACGCCCCTTGCTGTCATACAAGAGCCTGAAATGCTCGTCTGTCTTTGCAATGGTGATTACGTCTGCACAGCAAGCGCCATATCCGTGTCTGAGCTTTCATTACACGTCTTTCTACTATGATGTACCAACCTCATGGCATTTCATAGAGCAACAAGTCCTGCCATCTGCTGAAAAGTACACTATCATCAAGATGTTGGAAGCCTGGACAATGCCTGCAACACTGCGGTATGTGCAACCACAGGGCACTGCAGCCAAGCTTTTGAGGTCGACGAGCTGCTTGCATTGAAGGCCATGAAGCATGTACAAAGAGCAGCATCACCCAGTGCCCTTGCACAAGCGAGCTACGGAGAAACTCACCCATGAAGCCGGCGGGGTATGTCTTGTCTGTGCGGACCTTGCCGTCCACTGCAATGAGGCGCTGCATGCAGATGGACATGACCTCCTTGTACGTGAGGGCGTACTTGAGCCTGTTCCTGAGCATCACCGCCAGGGGCAGGCACTCGCGCTCCTTGTGGGGCCCAGGGGACGGCTTCGGCGCCTGGCAACCACCATTGAGGCGTGCTATCAAGATCAGCTCCGTGGTGTCCGGACTACCACGCAGAGTGGTATGAGCACGTCACTGAGCCCTTCGCAACGAAGGATTCTGTGGTCCAGCGTGTTCAGGGTCACTGCGAGCTGCCTGAGACAAGCATCCCACACAGCGGTACGTGGCAGGACAGAAGCCCGTCAAAGCCGCCACGCTCACGCCTTCAACGACACCTGCCTCCGACGGCGGCAGCGGCTGCGGCGAGCTCCCTTGGCAGGGGCTCGCCACCCGGCTAAGCAAGCCCTCTGAGGCGGATACAAGAGAGAGAGTGACAGTGGGCGCGCCACTCACAAAGGCTCCGCCGAGTTTGTCGAGCATCCAATGCCTGGGAGCATTGAGCCGCTTTAGGTGCTTCTTCAGCCCGCGCGCCTGCGCAGGCAGCGCACAGCCAGCCCCGTCAGCCGGCAGAGCTAGCTGGACCTGCAGAATCGGGCCCCTCTGGCCTCTGGGACAGCGGGCCCTGGGGCCAGTGCCGCGAGCCAGGACGCGGGCGCGGGACGCCTCACCATCTTGAGGGCCGCGCGGCGGCGGGCAGGCGCCGGCGGTCTGGGCGGCGGCGGCGGCGGCGGCGG
>WELB01000302.1:56762-125161 GCA_009602725.1 Spirogloea muscicola | reverse complement strand
AGCAGCGCTTCGCGAGCGACCGCGACGGCGCCGCCGCCGCCGCCGCCACCGCCGCCGGCGAGGGCACCATGGAGGCACGAGCGCTGCCCTAGGCCCAGAGCCCGGAGCCTGCAATGGTGCCTCCTGTGATGGCCACCATGGCCAATGTCGCCTCCAACGCCACAGAGCCCCGCCTTCCTGCACAAGCAAGTCGCCAGCCGGCTCGTCCATGTGAAGGGCCTGAGAGGCCCCATAGAGGCCTGCCTTTGATCGTGCCTGAGGCGGGCGCCCACGCTGCCGTCGCTTGGCAGGTGGCGATGCTTGAGGCTCTCGAGAGGGCGCTAGGCTCGCCGCTGGACCACGGCCCACAAGTCCTCGCGACCAAACCCCTGGTCATCGTCATCAGCGGTCCGAGTGGCGTCGGCAAGGACGCCGTCATCAAGGTGCGGGTTGTGACATTCTGTCTCTGCACCAAGGAGCCCAGAATCAGGACCTATCATGCTCGGGCCTCAGCAAGGGCCAGCTTCAATTCTTGCTGGCGGCCTCATTGCTGCTGCTTCCTCAATGGTCCCAATGCTGGCGCAGGGCCGGTCACGTCTCTCAGCCTGACCGGCTGCTGCTGCAGTGAGGCCCTGCAGCGGCTACAGGAGCTTCGCAACGACCTGTACTTTGTGGTCACAGCAACAACGCGGCGGCAGCGACCAGGGGAGGTGCATGGCTCCGACTACTTTTTCGTGTCAAAGGCGACCTTTCAGGAGATGATTGACGAGGATGAGCTGCTGGAGCACGCCATTGTTTACGGCGATCACAAGGGCATTCCCAAGCAGCAGGTGCTTGTGTCACGCGGACACTGATCAGTGCCATACCCTAGCCGTCAACTCTGACTAAGTAGGGAAAGTTATCACAAATATAGCACTGCCTTTCGGTAGAATGTAGCCTGCAACTGACCAGCCAGTATGCTCATGACACACATGTCAGGTGCGCAAAGCGCTGGCGCAGGGGACCGATGTCATTCTCAGATTGGACGTCCAGGGAGCTGCAACCGTTCGGGCCGTCCTGGGCAATAATGCTGTGTTCATCTTCCTGGTCGCTGAAAGCGAGGTGGGGCTTGTGCGGCGCCTTGTGGAGCGCAAGACAGAGTCGATGGAGAAGATCATTGTAAGGATGGCGACCGCCCGGAAGGAATTGCAGCGGTTAGGCGAATTTGATTACGTTGTTGTCAACAAGGATAAGCAGATGGATGACGCAGTTGCCACCATTTGCTCCATTATTGATGCAGAGAGGGCGCGAGTAGAGCAGAAGGTTGTCAAGCTGTGACATAAGTTTGTTTCAAATTAGTGCTTTGTGTATATGTGCAGTATTCTGCAGCTAGCGAGTCCCCAGCTGTCACCATGTCTAGGTAGCCACTCTTGCACGCTTGCCGCGTGCCTTGCTATGGTGTAGATTGGCCCTCGAGGCCCACTGCTCCACAAGGAACCCAGCTAGTTAGTCAATGCATATGGGCTTTGATTGTGGTGCACTACAGTAGGTCATCAGATCAACAGAGTAGATTTGGTGCACTAAAGTAGGTCATTAGATGCAAAGAGTAGACTAAAGCGCAATTGGATGTTGGTGATGCATGATATAGCTGCTACTTAGGTATGCAATCTATGATACAAGTCAAGGCATCTGAAGCAACAGGCACAAGGAGGCACACCACCGCCAGGTTGAGCCACATACTGAGCACCCCTAATTCTCTAAAAAATGAATGATAATGGATTTTTCCAAGCACTAATATCATCGGACAGAATCATTGCATGGCTAGAGTCCTCACATCGAGATTGCTGAGCAAGGAGATGAAAGAATCACACTGAGAAGCAGACATTTGCCTTAAATAAAAGGTAATCCCCGTTGCCATGGTGATCTTGAAGGTCACATGCGGCCTTTGTAAATCCCAGGTCAACAAGGCGACTGATAGTCTCAAGTGCATCATCGAGAGCGTGCCACGTGCCATGGAAGTGCACGATGAGCTGACAACAAAGACAAATTGAATCATCGAAAGGACAGATCAGAATCCTGGCAGCTTGTTGACTTATAGCAATCTGGAACTTAATAATTGCAAAACCAGCCAATAATTGACAACCACATGGGATCCTCATCGTTACAATAGGGCACCTGCTACAGTCATGCAAGCTAGGGAATGGAGACACATGCACTGTGGCCTAGAGGTCGGTCTAAAATTATAGTTTATGGACAGAAGATGCAGGGCTGCCAGGCACTCCAGGCACAAGAACCTCTTTGTTGCTACTGCCACCAATCCGTATTTCAAGTCCACATTGTTGTGGAAGGGAAAAAGTAAATGCAAATACCTGACAGATTGGTGGTGACCACCCACTCCTTGACCAATCTGCCACAACAGAGTGAATGCGGGTGCCAGTAGCCAGATTTAAGACATCCACCTGCGAACCGAGCTCAAGTAGGAATACATATGAGTTGACATTGGTGCAACAATCATTAGCAGCATGTCCTTGTTCTTAAGGACGCCCAAGAGTTTCAGCACAAGCGAGCCAAAATGCAGTCGAATTGCTGCCAAGCTTAGTTGCTCAAAGTGCATGCAGACATTGCAATTTCCATGTGGATCTTCCTTCATGCACCCTTAGTACCTAATGTGATGGTTGTTAGGCTGAATGCACCTTCTTGTGCCGCAACTCAGTCAGTATTTGCTGGAGTGACCGGCTTGATGCTTGTGCTTGTTCCTTGTCCGTGGCATTGCTCGTTCCTTGTGCAAGCTCAGCAGTCTTGTGCAATACATGACATGAACAATGAGAATAATATATATGATTCACCACAGGATGCAATATTGCAAATACGCATGCATAAGGCAGGCAAGCAAGCATTGCTACAGGACAAGCCTTGTACCGGTGCCTCTAGATGGTATGGCTGACTAAGCCACTCGACTGGAATCGTTTTGGCGCTCCTTTTCAGGAAGGGCCTGATCAGATTGGGGTCCTCAAGTCCGTACACTTTACACTTATACTTACTGATGACATGCTTCTCCCACGCAAGGTCGTCAACAAAGCCTACACTTTTGCAAAGTACATGTAAGTGTCAGTTGAGGCGGAACTATACCCTGCTTCCGTACCACGACAGAAGTAGACGAAGCAGGTGGAACCTACTGTCGCTCTTATTTGAAGTGCAAGAATCTTTTGATGACAGACACAATAGCAGCGGCAAAGAGCAAAGAGAAGAATCTGTCAAATTTCTGCGGGCCCAATGTCAAGGGTTGCAAAACAACCAGTGCTGTAAATGACGCTCTTCTTGTTGAGTCCAAATTTGAACATGCTGAAGCTAGAAGTTGCAGAGTGGAATCGCACAGGTGAACCAAGACTTCCCCACGCACACAGGGTTGAGATGGGAAGCACGCCAGTGTTTCTAGCATGACAAAGAATACACTGTAAGCCAGAGGAGTCCCTCCTTACGACAGTTGCAGAGAGTGTCCTGCGGAGGCTGCTCCCTGTCAGTCATACATACTGAAGGACTTGCATTGGGTTACTATCAATCTCTCAAGTAGCTGTACGATCTGCGAGCAGTTATGGCTAGTTACATTGGCCACCGAAGCATAACACTGCCAACCTGAGGGAAGATAATATCTGGGACCAGTCAGCCTGGCATTGCCTGACACTTCGCTCCGCCAATGCCGCTCGCAAGCGCTCCGCTGCCTGTCCAGCCACCCTCTCAAACTGCGCCTGCCACCTGAAGCCCCAGGCCATCTCACTCATGCAAATCTTCATCTGCGAGTACTGGCCCGAGTGCAGTGCCAAGCCCCAGTGACCTGCCACAGACAACAGGTGATAGTAACATCCTCTTACTATGTGCTTACTGCGAAGATCGCACTACACCAATACAAGAGCATAAAATAGAGCCGTAACGAGCATGATGAGTCCTCAACTCTTCAGTGAGCTCAGATTCAAGTCATTTGTAAGCAAGGGCATCTAAATGTCTGACAATGAAGGGTCTGCAAGCTGTGTACACCTTCTTGCTTGGTGACCAGGGCCCAGGCATCGTGGCCGTGCGTATAACGCCAACAGGGAGCACAGACAAGGCCGTTCCACGCGATTGCATCCCCCATGACAAAGACAACTGGCATCCAGCCGCCAGCTGTCCTTGTCCTGCTCTCCTCCATGGTCGTGAGTTGGCAGAAGGGGAAATCTGCAAATGCAGGCTTGATGTCTCTAGCCTCGAGCAGACCCCGGAAGACTCGGTCAGGCCTTTGCTTGTCACCCTGACAATGGAGGAAGATTGAAGGAAGGAGCGTGCATCAACATGACCTGACAAGGTGCAGGACAACAAGTGAGCTGTAGGAGCCCACTCTGACACGGAGCACCAAGGCTTGAGATGGAGACAGGTCTGCGGTAAGCATTGCAGACCAAGGACTGCTGACAGTCCTCATTGACATTGCAGGTCACTGCTTGTTTGAGCATAGCCTGCTGAGCCTCCATAATTATAAATATCTCAAATTGCAATCCTTCATAGAGACCAGGAAAATATGCGTTGTTCCTAAAGAAGCAAGGGTAAGGAGCGCTAAGCGAAGAACACTACCTGGCCATGGAGATCAAGCAGTAGGTTCACTTGCTTTAGCACCTCCATGCCTTCGTCCCGCATGCCTATGCCAGCGTGATCATTGTAGCCCATCTCCTGAGCAACGGAGGGGATGTAGTACCTCTCCTCCTCAGCGGCAGGAGGCAGCGGCGGCCAGCCCGACCAGTATTGGTCAGCTTCTGCAGTCACGATCCACGTATACAAGATACTTGTGGCCACCTCCTGCTCTAGAATCATCTCGGCGCACTCCTCTGTTGGAGGGACATCAACAGCACCTTGCAATGTACTTAGGCAGGGGTTGGCACATACATGCTAAAGTTGCAGAATGTGGAGGTTGTGAAACCTTGGCATTCAGGGAATTTGTCAATGTAGGCAATGCAGCACCACATTGACTAGTTGTGCCATCGTTAGGTGCTCTCATTCCAGGTCAAAGGCAAATGAACGAACGGCCTTCCTATTTCATAGACTGACTTGCTTGAAGGTTCATGTCAAATGACAAGCAGGCACTCACTGAAGAGGTACAGCCGGAGGCCTCTGCTTCCATTCACCAGGAGCTGCGACTCCAGCTTAAAGGCCTCATCCTGTTTGGCTTCGGACAGTAACCTGCGACCTTTGGGTGGAGCCTCAATTGCGTGCTAGGACTTGCTTAGGGCAGGATAGGCCAACTCAAGAAAGGCTGGCAGCTGTACCGGGGTCAATAGGGATTCTTCTACGCCTCAACAGAACCTACAGGAAGGTCAACACAGCCTATGCAGACAGTACATGACATGTGCATAGGGTGCCGGGATAGAAGTGAAGATCAAAAGACAAGGCCTACCTTATGTCTATTATGTTGGCTCCCCGCAGTGTTGTCCACTGGTGCGTGAATTCATCGGCAACGGAACTGATGAAGACGTCAGAGTTGCGAAAGCCGTCAAGGACGTGAGTCTTCAAAGCAAGCCCTGTGACCTCCAGGTGCCTGCACGTCAGATTTGAATATTTAGATGCCCATTATCAAGCTGGGCTTTAGTAAATTGAGTCGGTCAGGATGTCCCCAGCTGCAACAAGATACAGGCGAAGAAACAACTCAACGGCCTGTGACACAGCTTGATAAGTCAGTCAAGAGAGAAACCACCCCTCTGTGCAGTGCTATGTCGGCTTTGTGCCTGCTTTGGTCTGATGTAAGTACGTGTAAGACTGCCTTAAATAATTCTCGATGTATAAGTACTTCTAAGACTGCATTGGAAATTTGTCAACGAGAATCAGAGAATATATCAAATGCACCTGCCACTTCCAGCAAGACAAATGGCTATCCTGGCACGCGGATGTTGTGCTGCGCAGGTGCCACATGGTAAGTGCTGGCAGGTGCCCTGTCATGCACTTCTGGCTGTTGCAACTGAGGCTAAACAAAGTATTCAAGAGTTGCTGCGTGTGGCTCCCACAAGTGGCCTCAGAGCCTGCAATTGCATGATATGACATGCTCACTCCAGCAGACAATCTGCTGAATCCGTAAGGCCACACGTGAGCAATGGCAGGCTTGAATACCTGCCAGGCGCTCCTCAAGGGAGTGTTGAAGATACTCGGCACCTGAAGCCAAGCTGAGGCTTGGCTGCTCCAAGTCGGCCTGCCTTTGCACAGCTGGAGCAGGCCAGTTGAGCCGCAGATTGGCTACGAATACCAGAAGCACGATCAAAGCAGCCGCTGGCCCGGCCAGTATGAGGGGCCTCTGCCACCATGGCTTGCGAGCCTGAGGTCGGCTGCCAGTGGGGGTCATCACCCTGCCAGGCAGGCTGCCTGCTACAGGCACTGTCAATCTGGCGTAGGGGAACAGTAGAAGATTATTCCTCTCTGTGCTCCATTAGACCTTGGCGAGCAGGTAGGCCTGTTGAATGCGGGGATCTGGCAAGATGGTAGGAGCTCTCAGCTGCTGCAGTATCTACTGTGCCTGCTGCCTGGTGCACACGCATGAGGCACTGCTAGGTGCAGACAGCAAGGTCCGCTGAAAGGGACTGAAGAGAATTACAGTGACCTCGATGAGGCTGCTGAGCCCGTATTCCTGTGCCTTTAAGCAAGGCAGGGGCAAGGCAGGATATTCATGGCATTGAGCTCAAGGATTCTTGCACGCAGCGGCGCGTCTGCTGAGGAGACTGCGTAATGCGTAGCCGCGCTTTGCATCTGGGGATGGCTTGGGGGAGAGTAAGCGAGCGTCACGAGGCTCCCGGAGCAGGCCAGGCCGCGCGCGAGCTCACGGGCGGAGCGGGGCCTGGGGGGCCGGGCTATGGCGTCCCGCGGGCGCAGGGGAGCGCGCGGCGGGGGTCGGCAAGGGCGCCAGCGTGCGGGCGGCGGTCGTTAGGAGTGGTGGGGTGGAATGGGCGGAAGCTGCGGCGGCGCGGCGGCGCGGCGGAGCGGCGGCGAGCTGCCGGAGCGGCGGCGCCAGGGGCCCGACAGCGCAGTGGTGCGAGTTGGCCTCGATGGGGAAGCAGACCCAGCTCCTTTTTTGGACGGCAAAATGGCTCAGGAAAAAAATGGCTCTGAGAGGCCAGCCAAAAGGATTGAAGGACAAACAAGGTCTGTAAGGGCCGAAGTGCGACGGGGGACAGGGCCAGCCGGCCGCTGCGCAACAACGGGGCTGGCCGCGCCAAGCGGCGGAGCGAGCGTACGGCGCGTGAGAGGCCAGCCACTCATGATAGCAGACCAAGCACCGCCAGCTCCGGGACTGGCACAGCCGGGGCATACAGCTGGCGCCCCGCCACGACGAGCCTGCCACCTCGTTCCTTCCTTTTGTTATCGGGTTGAATTTTTATCGTATTTGCACCGCGTACCTTCTATGTCTTTGGAAGCAAGCGCGGCCATATTAACTGGTGGCTGGGGTGTCTTTGGGCTGGCTTTCACAGCCATCGCCCCTTATCTATGAGCTTCTTCCTTTCCTCACACATGCATCAACGTGCTGGTGCGCACATGCCAGGCCACTGGCTCCCATGGCGGTGCTTTGGCTCCCCAGATTAGCCTGTGAATCTGTACGTACTCACTTGTGGTGAAAGGTGCATGGTGCGCATGCCATGAATGGGAGGCCACATCAAGCCAATTCATTGTTCAGGCAAAAGCTGATGCAAAGGTTGGGGCTATGCGAAAGGAGAAACGTATAGTTAGTGGGGCTAAGGTAACAGAGTGAAAGCCGGCTGAATGGGGTTCTTCGGTCGTGGGACTAGAGTCCCCCTCGAGCTGTGCATTCGCCCTGTTACTTTAGCCCCTCATCCCTAGCCTATGGCTTAACCTTGTGGTGCTTCATACTTTGCACTAGCCAACTGCCTAGAAGATGTAAGGCAATGGCTGTGAGAGGCCAGCCAAAAGGAATGAACAAGGTCTGAGAGGGTCGGGAGGCGCAAAGACCTGAACAGTACTCTCTCGGCTTGGCCTCCCTTTAGTCAATGTGCACTGCGAGACTTCTTTCTTTCACAGCCACTGCCTCGTCATTAGAAGAGGCGCTCCTATCAAAACACAGTGCTTCCACTCCAAAGGGCTGGCCTTTCACAGCCATGGCCCCCCTTCTGGACAACTCATTGGTTTGAAGCTTGAAGTTAATTTCATGCGCACCGCGCGCGCGCCCTTCCCCTCTTCTGAACAAGGTTTCTTTTCTTCCACGCGAGCCCCACGCAGTCGGCTTAGCCCCGCATGCCCCCGCACTCAACCCCACCATCCGCCGTCGGCTCCGCGACGACCGCGCGCCGTACGCTCCTGGTCGCCTCCTCCATTCAGACAAGACGATATTGCCCACGTGGCTGGCCACGCAAGCACCACGCTGGGCAGTCCGAACCGCCACCATTGCGGTCTGGAGGATGGACGCAGTGCTTCTCTGCTGCGACTTCCTCCTTCACTTGGTCAAACTTTTGGGGCTGGCCTTTCACCGCAACTACCTCCCGCCCTCTGTTTACTTGACTAGCGGTTAATGAGCGCCCATCCGTGTAAGTCATGGGATATCATCGTAGTTTTGCCCCTGTTTGCCCTTTCAGACTTTTTGGGTTGGCCTCTTACAGCCAACGCCTTGCTTTGGACGAGCTTTTCGTTTCACAGATTTCCGCCCCTTTGAAAGAGCTTACTTCTCGTTCCACAGCCACCGTCCCTGGAAGAGCTTTTGTTGTTTGACGAGAAGCGCTTCTAAATAGGACAATGACTGTGACAGGCCAGCCCGAATACGATGTTCGTCAGAAATGGGGCAAAAGGATGTAAGCTCTTCCTTAAGGGGGGGGCAAGGGCTGTGAAAGGCCAGCCCAACTGGGAGCAGCTCTCTCATTCCAAGGAAAGAAGAAAGGCGCGCAGTGCACATGGAATGAAAGGGAGGGGCCACTCCGACTCTTATAAAGGCCCTGGTAACAGGGCAATGAGCCTGTCTAAGGGGGTCTCTAGTACCCACGAGTGAGCACATTGATTACCATAAAGCTCAAGTTGAGAAGCCAGCTGAGAAGCCAGCACCAAAGGCAATGTAGGGCATTGGCGGTGAGAGGCTAGCCCATAGGAGTGTCTGAGAGGACCGGAAGTGCAATAGAAAATGACTGCATTCTGTGACTTCTACGACAATTCTTCTGGGGCTGGATATTCACAGCCCTCGACCCCTTTGGAAGAGTTCACTTTTCTTTCACTGCCCTCGCCCCCTTTAGAAGAGCTCACTTCTCTGCGACTGGAAGATCAGCAACCTCTAGTCAGCAAGGGCAGGTCAGAGAAGCACGGACAAGGTGAGCCCAAAGAGAGAAGTGGACAAGGTCGGAAAGTGGCTCTCCCAAACTCCAAAAGCAAAAGGAAAGGAAAGGGCCCTCAAAGCGCCGAGGTTGGCTGCCGCAAGACGAAGCCGGCTCCCCGAAATTGGTGAGGCTGGTAACCTGCGCAACGTTGCCGCCTCCTGGAAAAATGAGCAGTGTACTCTTGTATGACTAGACATGACATGTGTGAGGGCCGTACATATATTGATCAGTACAGCCACGACAGGCCAGCCACGTCGTATGTGCCCGCCCTCGACCAGGCTGTCCTGGCCACTAAAATGGGCTGCTGTCTCCGTCCTTAGCACTCCGACTCCTTCAGACCTTGTCCATTCTTTTGGGCTCGAACCTTGTCAATTCTTTTCGGGCTGGCTTCTCACAGCCCTTGCCCCCATTGGGAGAGCCACTTCTTCTTTGGGCTGGCCTCTCCCAGCCACCACTTAATCTGGCCGCGCTTGCCTCTAATGGCTTGCCAGCCAGGCGCCGTCCAGAATTTCATGATTGCGCACATTAACCAATTTGGAAGACGAACAGCTCCTCCAATGAGAGGCCATTCAAGAAGGATTGAACAAGGGAGAAAGTAGAGTTTCAGCTTCTAATGCCTGTTTGAAGTGAATCCAGAGCGTCTGTTGGGGTAGGATGGCGCCAGCAGTGCTCCTCAGCAGCTGTCTGAGTCCGTCGGGGCCCTGTCCTTCTTCAGGCCCCGCAGTCGCTGCTTAGCTCGTAGTTTGGCCCCTTCGAACCTTGTCAATGTTTTTCGGGCTGGCTTCTCACAGCCCTTGCCCCCTTTGGGAGAGCCACTTCTTCTGTCCTTCAACAACCCTTTCCGTGTCCTGAGAAGCCACCTCCTCTGCATCGTTTCTGTGTTCTGCAGTGTTTTGTAGTTTCTCCGGCTCCTCTTTCTTTGGCTTTGGACATTGTCCATTCTTTTTTGGGCTGGCTTTGCCAGCCCTTCTTCTCTATGGGCGCGCATTTCTCTTTGGATGAGCCTCTTCGCGTCCCTGTCCTTCAACAACCCTTTCCGTGTCCGTAGAAGTGGCACTCCCAATGGGGGCAAGGGCTGTGAAAAGCCAGCCCGAAAAAGAATTGACAAAAATTCGCAGGGCCTAAATGACGGAAGCCACCTGGATGAAATTTGGATGCGATTCTTCTCGTTCCGGAGCAGCGGGATCTTGTCCAAAGCCCAGATTGCGGCGATTGGTCGCCGACTATGCTCACGAATCGTTGTACTCCAGTGGAAAGGGTGGCGCCGGAGCCACCCTTTTGACGCAGTCCACGTGATTATCCCACACCGTTGCCGGCGCAAGAGCTACGAGGCGCTATGTGAGCGGCGAGCTCTACTAGTTTTCTGTGCTGGGCAGTATAGCGGCTGCCTGTGACCCGAGCGGGGGCGTAGCGAGGCTGCGGAATCGGCGGCGCCTGCCGGGGCCCAGGGCGCCGCGTCGAGGGCCTGCCCGCCCCAAGCCGGGAGTCGGGCGCGGGCGCCCCTCGGAGGGGAGGCGCTCGCGCCGCGCTGAGGCGGCGGGCACCGCGCCAGGCGGGGAACCGAGCAGCGATCACTGCCCGCTCTCGGCAGTGGGGGGATAGTGGGCCTGAGCGGCCGCGCCTGGATCACCCCGACAGCCACGCCGTACGAGACGGCCGAGCTCTCCACAATGCTTTTGCGTTTACTGCAGTCTGAATTGGCCTCCGTAGACTGATTTGATTTGCGCTAGATTCTGCCTTGAAAATGTACTGGCTTGAATTGGCCTCCCCCCGCGCGCCTCTCTCTTTTCCCCTTCGGACCTTGTCCACTCCTTTGGGCTGGCCTCTCACAGCCACCAATAAATTGGGCCGCGCTTTCCTTCTTTTGCGTAATTGAAGGTTACGCCTTCTGCCTTGGGCACTCCCGCCTTCGAAAGGCAGCCTATTCCTCCATTACTATGGCACTGTAAGGCTCGCATTGTCCTCCCTTTCACATCATGCGCACCGTGCGCACACCTTGTTTTGCTCTCCCCCAGAGTCCCTGCTTGGGACGTGCCCCTGCCATTGCCACGGCACATTAGTTGCTGCACTTGGCCCCCCCCCCCACTTGTCTTGGTCGAAGCGCAGCAAGGACTTCTCCATGATTCGATGACGTGTGCAGCCCGTTATGGTCCTTGCACATTGCAGCTATGCGCGACGCAAGTGACTAGCCAATGATGCAGGCACAGTGCCGTCCACGGTAACAGAAAGTAGTTGCACAATCAATGGTGCCCTTTGGGTCTTTGAAGGCGGCTCCCGTTCTTGGTCAGCCCGTAGCCAAACGGGAACAGAGGTGCTCCATCTTGAGAATCTGGGTATGGAAGCTGCGATACAGACTTGGGCCACGTGACTGGCAGCACGCCAGTGAAGTCCAGATCTTCTTGGAGCAGCACTTCGGCTATGCCAAGGCCCTCTGTTCCGGGCAGCCATGCAACTACAAGGGTGTGCACTAGTTCTAGGAGATCTTCCACAATCAGCGGCCTGCCGGTTATCAACACAAGTATGCATGGCATAGAGCTGCAAACTGTGCTAATGGTGGTTCGAGCAGCGCTGTCCAGCTGCAAGCTTTTGCTTTTGGGCTGATTTGCTTCATCTCCTGGAGTCTCTGCATAGGGTGCCTCCCCAATGATCACTACGCCGTAGTGTGCAGAAATGTTGCTTGATGGCTGCAACTCATAGATGAGCTCTGCGCTGCTTCCCAGAATAGTCTCAAATGCTTCGCGCACCGTGGTCCCTGAGGTATAGAGAACAAATATCCAATCAGTCCCACTAGAATGTGATGTTCTCCTTGATGTAAAGGGAGTATGGCTGAAACCTGAAGGGAGCAGAGGACACTGCTAGAATTGGGGCCCAAGGATCACCAATGTGCCCATGACAAGGCACCCACAGAAGGACAGATCAGAGATGATCTGTCAATAACAGGAATCAAGTACATCAGAGCTTTGTGAGATCTGCCTTACCAATTGTGATACGACCTCCGCTACCCTGCACAGAGAGAGTCCAGCCACCACATTGGTATCCCAGGTTGTCAGCATGGCTTCCAGTCAAATAGTAGGTTTTGCCCCGTGTTTCCAAGGGTAGAAGCTTGTCCCTCCCATTGCCGCCATCCTTAAGAAGTACCAAGGATTGACGTACAGCTCTGCATGGCAACAAAGAGGCTTGCTTAGTCAACTGTGCAGACCACAGGATCACATCCATGAGGCATAATGCTGTTCACTCTGATTCCATGGCATCCAGGACTAGTGAGTGCTCTATACCGCCTGACATGGCTGATTACAACTGCCTAAGTACAGTCTTCTACATCACTCTCGGTATTTACTCTACCAATACCATAAGCAGACACGTGGATAGCTGTAGAGAGTGACGCCGCTTTATAAATATGCGCTAGAATCAAGCCTTATGACTTTGTGCTGGCCAGACGATTCCATAAAAAGTGACATGATAAGAGCAGGGAATACTCTTTAGCGATTTGACGATGTTGTGCTGAACCTACTGAGTCCAAGGCCAATTCATATGGGCCAGGAGAGCAAGGACTCTCAAATAGACCGAGGGCAATCTTCATTCTCAAAATTCGCTGCACAGCAGCATCCACTTGATGTTCACTAATGCGGCCTTCCTTGACCTCAGTTTCCAAGGTCTGTAATAGGCGGAGGTATTGACCAGGTCCTGGCTGGATCATGTCAATGCCAGCATTGACTGCCCTGCGGACCTGCATCAGATACAGTCCATGTGATACATAAGTATTGCCGATGCAGCCCATCGATGAACTTTATTAATCTCCGAGCACTTGAGAAGTGTCACCTTGGACTTGCAGCCAGGACTGATATTCTCTCACCACCTTTTACTTGTATTATTTGTTGACCACTTGCGAGCATTTGCCACTTGCGAGCATTTAGACACAGCACAGAGAGAATGAAGATTTGATTTACCTGAGTAACCCAACTTCCTGGGATGCTCTTGAGTCCCCCATGAGCAGATACAATCGGCCCTTCAAAGCCCAACTGCTTTCGCAAAGTATTTGCGAAGTAGGGGTTGCCATGCACAGATGACCCATTGATGCTGCCATTGTTAAGCATGAAGGAATTGATGCCCCTGCATACCAGGAAAGAGCTCAGTAAGCACTGCAACACAGTTCTTTGAGAAAACAGATTGCCCTGCTCCTAGTCCTGCTCTTGTATACGAGGATGTTGCACGTATTCCTCTCGACCTAGCGGATTGCGACTTAATCGGTATGGCATCACATACAAGGTGCCGACAGTATTCAAGGATGCCACAACACTCAACATCAGATATAGAGGGCCACTTACGTCTAAACATACTGACTCCTTGCGCAGATTGTATACCAATTTCAAGATTGCATGAACTGCCCTGACCCTCTCGCCATTCAAAATCTTACCTCACCCGCGCATCAAAAAACGAGAGGAAGTCTAGAGATCGCACAAATGCATCTGAGCCTTCTGTGTCTCCACTAGTCAAAGCACTTGCTGTGCCACCTGCTCCATAGAAGAATTTACCGCAAGTTGCCACCAACTCCCTGAGAGAACTGGCTAGAAGCTGGTCAGTGCGAGAGACACGTCCTTGACACCAACAAATGTTTCCAGTAGCAGCACAAACCAGCTGCCAATTCCATTCAACGCTGATGTTGTTGGCTCACAAATAAGCAAATAATTCTCTCAGCACAAAAGAACAAAGATAGACTATGTAAGTGAAACTCATCGCAAACACCGATTTATCTATATCCAAGTCTTGCCTTGATTCACGGCCTTGTGAAATCACCTTCTCGTTTCTGACTTCTCTAAACTGGTTGGATCCCCTGAGAATCCGGTCAGCTGCGTGTTAAGGGCTGATACTAGGTGCTTGCTTTCACTGAAACACTCGTAACATCTTCCCCACCGTGGATCCAGGCAAGTGGAAAGCATAGGGCCAAGATTCCAACGAATGCCTGTGGCAGCCATCTCTTCAGCAACTGCTAGGTGCAAGAAACATTGACATTAGCCATGACTATGCAGAAAATAGGCAATCTGATACTTTGCTAGCCTTATGCATGCAACTGCACTAGCTTACTTCTTATTCACACGTAAACTACACCATGGTGCTAGTGCAAGTTCAGAACCTTGGTGTTACGTTGCTCAGAGACCAGACTCTCATCACAATCTGATGCTGGCATTGCACAGAGGTCTTGACAAGAACCTACTCTCTGGCTTGTGAACCAGGAGGCTGGCGCTGACCTGCAAAGGCCACAAGCTGGAGTAATGAATGGTTGCCAGTTGCTCCAAGCCCAATCGCGTGGGGGAAGATTGTTGCGCCGTAAACAGAGCCATGTCCATGATTGGCCTCAACACCATAGATTATTGGAATCCGTAATCTTGTACTCAAAGCCCTGGCTTGGTACAATGAAGTCATGTCTGCCCAGTCCTTTGCTGATGCTCCAGATCGAGGGTGCTCGCCAGGCTGGCTTGTCACTGCTCCGAGAAAGTATGTACTAATGTCCTTGCCATTATTCAGGTCAACCATACTGGCCATTATCATCTGCCCAAGTTTCTCTTTCAAAGACATATCTGCCACTGTGGGCACTGCACCAGACATTTGACTAACGGCAGTCAGTATTATGACTTGCAGGGAAGGACCATGAATTAGCAGAAGTACATGACTACAACCAGCATTCTTATTGCCGTTGTGAGCCACTTGATTACATCTGTTACCTATGAGTAAGATATTGTGGCAGGCTGGCAGATGTTGTGCACTGCGACCAGCAACTAAGAGTATTATAATTGCTGCAAATATCATAACCCCAACGAGCGGTCGCTTCAGCAGGAATCCAAAGCAACGGCGATAAAAGGGCGTCTGCCACACAAAGTACAGTGAAATCACAGCAATCAATGACAAAGTATAGCTCATTCCTTACCTTCTAGTGCACGCTATGAAATATTATCTGCTCTGATCAGGGCATACTTGGTGCAGGTTTGCCTTTCCTTCTGCTGTTTGGTCACATTGACCTGCACTCAGCAGATTATGACTCAGAGCTGTGCACAGAGCTTGCTTGACTTACTGTACAGGATCACAGGAGAAGTTGGGCCTACCCGATGACTTGGATAATTGACAGGCGAGAAGACCAGATCATCATAGTCAAGCTCCCCGCTCAACTTGCTACTAGGGACATGAAGCATCATAATATGATTACGGTCAGATTATCAGCTTGCTGCAGGACCCCATGGAGAAGAGTACAGGAAGATTAAGGGCGAATTTACGAGCTTAAATTGACCTCTCAGGGATAACTACGGTGACTACCTGCGCCTGGCCTATAGATAACAAGGAAATACAGCAGCTTTGCTCAGCAGATTGCAACCAGATTGCAGATAGTTCATCTGCACCTCACCTATGGAGTAGGGACACAGCATCATCATCTGCTTCTGTGGGAGCTTCTTTGAAAGCGGAAGTAGGGGTCTCTACGGCAACTTCCGGCACCATCCTATATTTCAATAGAAGGCAGACTCACGACTTAGCAATGGCTGCGCAACTTACTACAGGCTAAATCATTCAGAAGCCAGTTGCTAGAGCTTCCTGCGTGTCAAAGCACAAGAGCAGCCCACTAATGCATGTCATCTCTTACTCAGAAGAGCATCAAGGTCGCAAAATTGCAAGTCCTGCTGGCACGTACAAAGTGTGCTTCGCAACTACTAGCAACATTTTGGCTTGCCGTATGACCCTATCCTTCCTCACGCAGCCAGGTGCTTGAGGGATCTGTTGAGACGCAAGGCCGTGTACCACAATCATCTTGGCGAGATTGAGCCGCATGTGAATCTGTGGCTGACCTTATGGATGTCATCATCACCTTCAAAAGGCTAGCATCTCTCTCAGCCCTCGGGGTACTGTAGCCCCCGCTGTAGAAGAACTTAGCTGACCGAAAGTCCTCATCGCCTGGAGAGTCCAATGGTTCCTCTACTGAGTTCCTTGCAACGGCCATGTCTTAAGAGGGGACAGCCCCTCCTATCTCAAGGCTGGACACTGGCGCCCACTCATGATGCTGCTGTTCATGACTGACGTCGTTGAAGGCCTCTCGTTCACAGGGGTGCGGATGCGGCAGGGCACGATCGCATCCGCCTGCTCGCAAGGTCCGCTTTTGAGATGCGGGGCGCAGCGGGCTGCATGATGGCCTCCCAGTCCGCCCAGGAGATCCTTACGACCAGGCTCTCAGCCCCTTGAGTAACGATGATACTCGTTCAATCTGCGGGCGCGGGCGCCCTCCGTGGCTTGGGCGCGGGGCAGGCGGCCGGCGGGGGCGCGCAAGAGTGGCACGCTCCGCGGGCTTTGCCGTCGTTGGTTGTCGACCGAAGACCCACGAATCCCATGAAAGGAACGGCACTTCCAAAAAGGAAGGCTCTTCCACACCAGCGTGCTGGTCGTGCATTAGCACAGGCTAATGGCTTCCGTGGTGGTGGTTTGGCGCCTCAGCTTAGCTTGTCAGATATGCATGTGCTCACTCGGGGATATTGGTGTCCCCCTTAGCCAGCTCATTACCCAGTTAAGAGGACATTTGTAAGGCTTGAATTGGCCTCCCTTTCAATTTCATGCGCACCGCGCGCCTTCTCCCTTTCCAGGGCACAGACAGGGCCCACGCTCCCACCGTCGGGTCGGACGCCGCAGCCGCAGCTGCAGTAGCCCAAGGTCGGCTTGTAAGGTGCACCGTGCGAAAGGGCAGCCGACGTCGGGAAACCGGTGCTTGTGACGGCAGCCGAAGGCCAATTGTAGACCTGGAGCACATCCCACTTTCCGCCGTCCTGACTTTCCCTTTCATGTCATGCGCACCGCGCGCCTTCTCCTCCAGGCCTGGACGTGCGATAGCGCGGCGTGCCATCCGCTTGACGGCAGCAAGCGGCCGTCAGGCGGAGAAGCTCCGGAGCTCAACGCACAAGAAGCCACAATTCACCCTGTCTCCTGAAGCAGTCCGCAGCCTTCTGCGGCGGCGGCGGTGGAGGCGGCAGGTGCGCCCAGTTGAGCAAGTGCCAGGGCGAAGTGAGCGTGACCGCTTGGGCCCGGTTCTCGTAGGGCAGCCTTGTGTGCGGTACGTGTGCAGCACACGACGCGTTCCAGGCCTTGGCCGCAGGCGGCCCGTTGGAGGCGCTTGCCAGTCTCAGCGACATGATGGGGCCCAATGATGGCCGTGCTGAGGCTGAAGATGGAATGGAGAGCCTGGCTCTCGATCAAACAACAGGTCAGGGTGCCGGGCACTGCCCCTGGACGTGCTCCGCATACCTGCACCTCAGCTAGCCTTGTGCTTTCTGCCGATGAAAAGGAAGGACGGCCTACCTTTGACAGATACGCTAACGAAAGCTAGGGAGCTTCTTGGCACCTGGTGGAGGGATCAGCTTGAGTTGCAGCACTCTACAGATTGCTTATACCAGTACTTCTGACTTAGCTGAACCACATGCTTGATAAGAGGAGACCCCGTTGAAGTTGAAATAGCACGCCAGCCGCATTTATCTCTTGTTGGTGTGCTTGCTGCGTCCGGCAGGCCCTGTAGCTTCTGAATACCGGAGCAGTATGACTAGCAAGAGGACCGGCTCGGTGACTGGAAGTGACCCGCTGTCAGACTCCAGGCACAACATCGGCAAGCTTGACTTTGATTTGTGCACGACTTGAGCGTCAGCATTCTCGAATTGACATGCTCATGACTTTGGCCTAGCTTCCTGAGTGCCTATTCTCTGCTCTCAATTATTGCCTAGGAAGCGATCACCAGCAGATTGTCCTGCTCTGTTACTAGAAATGTGCAAACAATGTTAAGGTACTAGCCACTAAACGCAAGCCAGACTGATCAGCTCATTGATGTCATTCAGAGCCCTATGCTTCTCTACAGGTCACCGCCAGAGCTTGTGCGTGTGCCTTTTGAGGACGATCTTGTCGACCCTCCCTCATATGCAGATGCAATATCTGCCCCATATTCTGGTGAAGCTCAAGGTACTGATGTCAAGCTCGCTGTCCAAGTGTAGAAATGCAGCTGAATTGTAGATCCTCCTGTCATACAATTGCGACTCATGCAGTCGTCCTTCTCTTTGTGCTCCATTAGGGAGATGGAATCATTGTACTGCGCTAAGAGTCCCTTTGTCTAATCGAGTAGTGGGGAACTTGCAAGTGCAACGCGCACATGGACTTGCCATCTTGTACACTTAAGTGAATGGAGGACAAACTGCCTGGTTTACACAACGCTGTTGTTGTGCTGGTGTTCTGGACAGCAGTCTTTGCAATGTAACGGGCTGCATGCTCTACCCCAAGCCAGCAATGCTGATGCACTGGCTATGCTTACTGTTGCAGCCAACGGAGCTCCCAAACGCACTGGGGCATTATCTCTATTTCAATCAAAGCAGAAACTTATCATAACAGTCTCAGATCCACAGAAGGTGGTGGATCCCAACAGCTCTCTTGTTCCAGGCGGCAACACATACTTCACATATCTTGTAACAACAAGAATGGACATATCAGAATCTAAAAGGTGAGGAGTGATCATGACGAACCTGCTGTAAGTTCACAATTGTGGAGAGTTGATTATCTTATCAGTGGTAACACTGAAGCATGCCAGCATCACAGCAGAGTAGGCATTTCTTGCTTGTCACTTATACCTCCCGTCTGTGTGTTGCAGTGAAGAGGTATTGGTGAGGAGAAGATTCAAGGACTTTGTTACTCTAGCAGACAGGCTTGCTGAAGGCTATCGGGGCTACTTCATCCCTCCAAGGCCTGATAAGAGTGTCGTAGAGAGCCAGGTGAACTGCAAACAAGGGTCAAGCTTCATGTCAATGCTACCTTCTAATGACGCACCAACTTGAGCTGCTTGACTGCTGCATTAGTAGGATATTACCAGACGTGGCCAGAGCCTACTCTCAGTCGAGTCTCGAGCTGACTCGTTGCTGTTGTGACCTACTCCTCTGGCAGGTCATGCAGAGCAAAGAATTTGTGGAGATGAGACGATTGGCACTTGAGAGGTATTTGCGGCGACTGGCTGCACATCCTGTTCTACGCAAAGCGGAGGAGCTTCGCATATTCCTCGAGTCTCCGGAAAAATTGCCCCTGCCTCAGAACGTTGATATGGCATCTCGCATGTTGGACGGGGCTGCCAACCTTCCCAGGCAGGTATGATTGTATACCCTACAGCTTTCATTCTTCATGGTACATCTTGAAGTCAAGGCTTTATATCAAACATTGCCAGAGCCCCTTTAAAGCAGTGGAAGTTCCGTATGCATCAGATGACATTGCAACTAGATCTATAGATACCAGAATTTATAGCAGGTCCTCCAGCAGATGCGTCACTAGACGGGGCCAATGCTTCCTTCTCTGTCAATCTGCTTGGACTTACGAGCGACCTTTCAGACTTGGAAAAAAGCACGTGGTCTGACTGACAGCCTGCATCGTTTGCCAGCTCTTCGGAGAATCATCAATTGTTATTCAGCCAAAGGATGCTGTTCAACCTGCCAAGGGTGGTAGGGACCTTGTCCGACTTTTCAAGGAGCTGAAACAGTCTGTTACGAATGAATGGGTCGGGTCCAAGGTATGTCAGCTTATATGAGTTTAATGCTTTGCCATTTGCAACACGAGTTTTAATGAGTGTAGCAGAGGCCTGACAGTGTTCAGAAATACCTGTCTTTTGACAGTGGGGGTTTCTCGTTAGGCATCTCACTTACATTGTCTTACTGCAGCCGGCAAGTGCAGAGGAGGATCACGAATATATCAAAAAGAAGGAGAAGCTACTCGACTTGGAGGCTCGCCTTGGAGAGGCTTCTCAACAAGCAGAAGCCTTTACAAAGTCACAGCAGGAGCTTGGAGAAGTCATGGCTCACCTTGGGATGGCCTTGCTCAAGCTCTCCAAATTCGAAGTCAAGGAGGCTACTATGTCAACTACGCCCTCCGTACACCGCATTCATGCTGCTGACTGCAAGAGGACTGGCAATGCAGCCATTAAAATCAGCAGGCGCTCCAGAGAAGCAACTGCCCAGATTGTACAGCAGCTGGTATGTCCTTGGTGGGAGGAGTAGCCTGTCTCGAGCAAGCATGAGATGGCAGGACCATGTACCTGCAATCTGCTCAGAGGGAGCACCCTGTACCGCTTCATGATGCAGGGAGCTTTTGAGAAACCAAGGGGGCCATCATGTATCATATCTCACCGTCAATAACCCCTGCTTGGTTTCTCTATTGCAGGTCCAGTTACATGAGTACCTGGGCTTCATGCAGGGGCTTCATGCGGCATTCACTGATCGAGGACAGGCTTTGCTGACAGTGCAGACTTTGTCGTCAGACCTTGCCTCGAAGAACGCAAAGCTTGAGAAGCTCGAAGCTGCTCAGTCCAAGGTTTTTGGAGGAGACAAGGCACGAATACGGCGAATCGCGGAGCTGGGCAGAGAGGTGGAACAGACTAAGAAGGCGTCCGAGGCTGCTCAACTGGAATACAACCGTATCATTGTACGCTGGCCATGTGCATGCTGTACACCCCATGTTGTGCAGGTGTTTCGCTTTTGCTAGTGCTGCTAGATGCATGTATTGCTCCTACTGATTCAGTATCAGCAGTTGGTTGTCGAATAGCACGCAGAGTGAGCGGGACTTTTGGTATCAGTCGCTTGCTCAGGCTCTGTTATGCCGTGTCCCCATGATTCAGGAACGAAATCGGGGTGAATTTGAACGCTTTGAAGTTGAGCGCCACACTGATTTTCATGGCATGCTTGACGGCTTTATACGGGCACAGGTACAGCATGTGTCAGGGATAGGCTAGTGCTCCTTGTAATTAAGAAACTTCATATTTGGTGCATTTACGGAGGTTCTCTGCAGCTGCACTTACATGCATCACCAACTCTTTGAATCAGCCTCACTATGTTGAGTGGATGCTTGTGCCAGATTGCATTTGCAGACCTGAGTGTTGCTGAATGGGGCGACATAGCCAAGGAGGCTGCTGGGTTGGACGCAGCAAGTGACAAGGCTGTGTAAATAGATTAGTCAATCAATGCTGCTGCTTTGTCCTTTTCACACAAACCTCCTCCAAGTGCCAGGTTTGGCTGGATTCTCTCCAAGAGCTACTACTTATCGGAGCTAATACTGTGCCGTGCGTGCCATTAATAGGCGTGCATGCCAATAGCACTAAGGCGTTACTTTCCCTGCCTATGCTGCTTACTTGAACACAGTTGTCACACACTGGCCCACAGATGTGCGGCCTTTACATAGCGACGGCCTGTTCAGGCATGCCCATTTCTCAGATGCCAGTATTGAAGCCCATCCCCTGGTCAAGCTCAGGCAGCAGTTTCTAGCAGATTCAATGACCTTATTGTCTTTGCAAAGAGCTTACATTGCAAGCACAGGGGGGCACTGTGACTGTCACCCAGTTGCAAAAAGCCCACCAAGAAGCAAGCAAAACGCGCAGCTGAGATAGCTGCAAAAGAAAGGACTGGCTCTTAGCCTCGTCATGCCAAGCAGGTGCTACCTGCCCCGTCATTGACCAACTCACATTATACAGGGTGCACTCCCACACCAGTGCTTGCCGGAGATAGCCTAAGAACCTCTCGAAAGTAGCACATCTTGAATAGTTTGGACAGATCTTGCATGTGCAGCGTCAGTCAAGCCCTGAGGCGCATGTAGTGCAGGCCTACGACGGCTGAGCAACAGTGGTTGGCTTTCCCTGGGAGGATTTGCGGTTGGCAGAAGCCTGCTTGAATTTGGGCGCCGGCAGATTCTTGTTCCAGAGGTTGTTGGATGCGCACTTGCCAGGCTCCTTACCAACACACTCCAGGTCCAAGTCGTCCGTGATGAATTTGACATTCTGCATGAATAAGCCCCAAGCACCACAAGGCCTTTGAGATCGTAAAGTAGGGAGCCTCCTCACTCACTTCTTTATTGCATCTCAAAGCTGCTGCCTAAGAATGCTGGAGCCCAATGCAGAGTCTGCTAACTGCTGGAGCAGAGGGCGAACCTGGCGCTTTGCAAGATCATCGCAACCAGTGAAGTTGTTAGGGAACTGGCAGGTGCCCTGCTGCACAGTGTAGGCACGCGCCGTGTTGGCGCCAACAGTCGCCAGCCGCTTGGCGTCGTTCAACTCCTGCAATTACACACCGCCAAGAGCTCATCAACACAAGGCCTTGCTGCCTTCCACGGCTTGAGAAGGCTGGCGGAAGGAACATCGGACCTACTTGCCAAGTGTCTGCGTCCTGCTTTGAGGGCGAGTGTGGACCTTGTTAGCCTTGCTCTTCTCCAGTAGATCCTCAATGAGGCCGGCCTTGGCGGGGGTGGCGAAGAGGGCTCCTGCAGCAAGCACGCCAGCCGCCAGGCTCAGGACCTGCCGACGCGAAGATGGCTCCTCAGCGGACGCCCGAATAGCGAGCGCCGGCGCAGGTGCAGCACTGCTCTCCTGCTTGGCCTGGACAAAACAGACGTGGCGATTATGATCATCGTATTCAGTCAGGAGGTAGAGCATTGCCGCCGCGCTTTCGTTATGCGGACCGCTTCCAGCAATTGGATTCTCGTCGAGCTGCAGGCCGAGGAGTGCGTCGCAGAGTTGCAGCACAACGCTGTACTTTGGAAGGATAAACACATCAATTTGCACACCTACCTTGACATTGTTGAGGGCCAAGGCAGAGGGAGCGGCGACGGCCTGCCCAAAGAAGACGGAGGTGGCGGCCATGGCTGCAGCTGCGGCGGGCGGGGTGCAGGGAAGTGGGGCAAGACGGCTGGTGGGAGTAGTAGCCTACTGACTGGCTAGAAGGCTTGATAATCGGCACCCCAACTAGCCGCCCCCGCCCCCGCCCCTGCCCCCGGCCANCTTCTCTCCCTCTCTCTCTCCCTCCCTCTCTCCCTCTCTTTCTCCCTCCCCCTCCCCTTCCCTCACTCTCTCTCTCTCCTCTTTCCACCCCCTCTCTCTCGTGGTACTGAGCTCACTCGTGGGTACTGAGCTTTCCTCTGCATCGTTTCTGTGTTCTGCAGTATGTTGTAGGGAGTCCTTTCTCCGGCTCCTCTTGCTTTGGCTTTGGACATTGTCCATTCTTTTTGGGCTGGCTTTGCCAGCCCCTCTTTTCTATGGGCGCGCTCTTCTCTCTCTCTCTCCCTCTCCCCCCCTCCCTCCCTCTGCCTCTCTTTGCTTCTCCGTGCTCTCCCCCGGCGCGCACGCCATGTCATCTCCACCACCCTATGCGCCGCATCCCTCGCCGGCCCAGTGCGCGCGCGGGGCACTGTAGCCGGCCGCCACGTCGACCCGAGGCATCTCAAACCCCCTCTCCAGCTCGGTGCCCAGTCCCAGCCGAGCCCTCTGATCGAATTGGTGCGCGAATACTTCTCCGTGCCTTATCCAACACCCAGCCACTTGGTGCTAGGATCCCATGCACGTGGCGGCGAGTTTGCCAAATGGCGGGGCCGTTCCGTGCGGAGCAGCCGGAGCGGTCCATTCTTTCCCAGTCGTCGAGATGCTTAGCTCCCACTTGAAGCGGTTTGACGCCCAAGAGAGAAGTGGCTCTCCCAATGGGGGCAAGGGCTGTGAGAAGCCAGCCCAAAAAGAATTGACAAGGTTCGAAGGGGCCAAATTACGAGCTAAGCAGCGACTGCGGGGCCTGAAGAAGAAGTGGCTCTCCCAATGGGGGCAAGGGCTGTGAGAAGCCAGCCCGAAAAGAATTGACAAGGTTGGAAGGGGCCAAACTACGAGCTAAGCAGCGACTGCGGGGCCTGAAGAGGCTATGGCAGAACGGGGGAGGATGGACAACTCAGCAGTTACGAGTGAGGAGCCTCACATCCGACAGACTAGCCGCCGGAAACTATCCCCCTGACGAAAGCAGAGGGAACGTCGCGCCCTGAGAGAAGAGAAGCTGGCCAAGCCAGCCCGAAAAGACTACATGACCGCCACTCACATAAGACATTGCGTCCCCCTTAGCTAGCTCATTACCCCGTAACAGGACACTTAGAAGGCTAGATTTGGCCTCACGTTCAATGCGCACCCGCTTGCCATCCCCCCACTCACATAAGAACCTTAGCTGAAGCTGCTCAAGAGGGGATATTGAGCACCCAGTGGCCACAGCGTCGCTCTGTCCTTTTAGTGGCGGCTGCTAACCCGTGGTTACTATGCTACCCTCCGCTGGAGCCTTGTGCATAGCTGTGTGTGGTTTAAAAATATTTCGTGTATTTGAAACAAACGAAGGCCAAATGGCCAAGTACAAAGGCAGGCACATCTTAAAACCTACATAACCTACAGTGATTGACCCGCAGTAACCACCGGTCAAAACAGAAAGGTCGCTAACCGATGCCTGAATACTAGAGAAGTTCAAGTGCCTTGCGGCTTTCGGCTCTTTGGACCCTGTTCATTCTTTTGGGGCTGGCCTTCCCAAGCCACCTTCTTAAATTGGGCGAGCTTATTAATATCATTAAACGCTGCTCTGGCCACTTCAGGTTTGTTCATTCCTGTTTTGGGGCTGGCCATTCACAGCAATGGCCCTCTAATAGAGAGTCTTCCTCCAAAGAAACATCTCTTCTAAAGTCAGTCGATGGCTGTGAGACCAGCCCAGAAGCCCAAAATTACCTCAAAGTTAGACAAGGAATGGGCCAAAGGTATAAAGCATGATATGACCACTGCGAATGGACGCTCGGTAGTCCATATTCAACAAATTCAGATGGGAGTAATTAGAAGGCGGAAAATGTCGCCCTGCTCAAAATTCAGAAGCAGCAGCCAAGGTGCGGCCTGCTAAAATGGACGTCAAACAAGACAGTGGACAACGCACAATCACCGCAACTACCCATCAATTTCCGACGAGACAGCGGAAATTCATGAGAGCAGCAATCGGCAAATTCGGACACCTTCGCTACGTAGAGGGCAGTGTCGACCGGTGCCTACAAGCAGACTGGACGAACAAGGTCTCTACATATAGCTGACAGAAGGATGTACTATAACCAGGGCCACCCTTGCAGCTTGGGCTGTCAGTGCACATCAAATGCCAGCGCCAGGTCAGCATTGCTGAGCTACTTCCTCTTCTACATCAGCACCCTAGATGTCACCAGCATAACAGAAAACCTTTGTGTAGCCAAGGGTGTCACCAAGATTTCATTTTGCAACTCTTACTTTGCTTGACAAGGCATGGTAAGACTACGTTGAACCATGACTCCAAATGGACGCTCAGATTTGCTCTTCAACTGAGGGAAGCGAACATTTTACTTGGGGTAGCTCGAAGCCACTGTGCCGATCTATAATCCTGCTTGTTATCTATGTACTCTACACTACACAGGCGGTAAATTTCCGTTAGCTTTTAAGTAATGGAATGCACTTGCAGCTGACCATTGCACATGCGGCCCAAACTTCTGCTTAAAATCACATGATGTATGCATGACTAGGTTGACAGCAGAACAAAGAAGAGCCTGCAGATATGCCCTATGCGAAGCAAAATCTCTGGTTGAGGTTGCCGCAGCAAACCAAAGGGGTATGGCAAGCAAGCTAGCTGCTGGAGCAAGAGAAAGCCCTCTTCTGCTCAAGTCTAAGGTAACCAAGCTCTGAGCTTGATTGTTGCACCAGACAAAATGACATACCAAGTAGGAACTGGGCCGCTACAAGAAATAAATCAGGAAGCTTTACGCCGCCCGACCCTGGCCACAAAACCTGCCTTGATGGGTGCCACAGACCGAGAACTGCCACACTGTCCACCACAGACGGCCAACAGACTTGTAAGCATGTGACTGCTGATCATTCCAAGCCTTCATCCCAACATCTTGACATATGGTCTCCTTTGCCCAGCCTATGGCTTCTGCAAGGCTGTTACAGGCGTGTAGCGTGCGCAAAGCAGTCACAGCATCTATAGCCAAGGCCGCTTTCAGGACATTAACCCTGCTTATGGCCTAACCAGCTTACTTGAACGTTACTGAGAGTGTATGATCATGCACTGACCTGCTCGCACCGAAGGAAGAACAACCGATTCTCCTTGGACAAGATGGTGTCAGGACTCTTGCAGCCATTGCACATGACATATTCATCTGAATCAATGGACCAGATGAACCACTGTAAGCCAGATAGCTCCACAACACCAACCAAACAAGCCGATGTGCTTGTCCTGCTCAGAGCTTCTGCATCCAAAAGCGGCAACATGTCCTTTGCCGGGATAATGTAGCCAGTATTCATACTGGGAGGTAAGAACACTTACTGACATATCGCCGAAGAATTCCCTCAAAGTTTTTTGGAGCAAAGCGACCCTTCACGACAAGCCGTTGTTGGCCATCAAGGGAACCGTTTGTACCCAGCTCAGCGAGGAGGAAAGCCATGACATGCTCGGGCTGCCGATGCATGCTGCAAACCTTTACGTAAATTTGTGTTACAGCCAGCTCAATGATGATGTAACAATGGAACGAAAAGACAGCTGCAAGTCAGGCAGCCTGCTTTGAAGCCACAAGTGTGACAGCGTGCCAGTAGAAGGGCCTAAGGACATCGGCCAGCACATCACAAGCAGAACGCCTTACGTTTTGCAGAGGTCCATGAAATTGACGAAAACCGTTTTCTTGGTCCCTTCGCGCAGCACCTGGGGTGGCCTCATGATAGTACGGCGCTTCTCGCCCGCTAGCTCGGGATTATTTTCTCTCAAGATGTCAAAGACTCTATCGAGGAGCTGCACTCATTGAGGTGGACATACGTCAGCAATTAGGTCACATGTCAGCTACTCAGGCAGGAGCACAAGGGGACGTGATTCACATGGCAAGCCTGCAGCATGCGTGTCAAGATTGTCCTGCCAGCTATAGCTAGGAACACGTAATGCCTGCTCTTGTCTGCAAAATCCACATGTAGACCTGTGACATGAAGATGGAGAAATCCTCACCTCCTCATACTTGTAGTCCCGATCAGAACCCTCCCATGGTAGACCAACTGTCAGCTCAATTCCCTCACCTTCCTCAAACTCCTCATCCTCCTCGTCATCCAGACCTGTTGGGTCATCGCTCAAACATGCTCCAGTCTCGTTAGGCAATCTTAAAGTGCTCAGACACAAAACACAGCTCTGCAACAGCTACAGTCATGCATAGTCTGCTGAGAGACGCAGTGCACAGAGCGCCAAGTGGCCTCCAAAGGTATAGCTTACCCTTGTCATCCTCCTCCTCTGTAGCCCCGTCATCAGGGGCTGCTATTGCAGCATCCAACTCCTCCGCATCTCGGGGTACCTTCTTCTTCTTCTTCTTTTTCAGCAAAGACAGGTCGCCAAGGCCCTCGTCTACGCCCTCTTCTGCCTTGGTAGTTCCATCCTCTACACCATTGGCCTCTGCCTGGTCTCCTGCTCCCTCATCTGCCCCATCACCAGCCTGCAATCGCCTCGAAATTCTTCGTGAATGGGAGCCAAGGTGGACATATTGCATGACAATTGGGTCTGTCCGAGACGGAAGTTGTTACCACCCGCACCAGCATCTTGCTTCGAGGCTGACAAAGAGCTGATAGCAAGCCACTGCTGAAGCGTCCTGGCACTGCTGGCAGAGCTCACCGGCTTCTTCTTCTTCTTTTTCTTCAAGCCCAGGCCCAGGAGGGCGTCACTCGGAGGCTCCGACACTGTGCCACCATCGCGTGGTCGTCAGAAACACAATCGTAGGACAACCTCCGCCCCGACAGAAAATCATATGTGTGCCGTGCAACAAAGCTGGCCCTGGAACCCATAGGTAATGACCCAATCAGCGAAGGCAAGGAGCTCGGTGAAGCCTCTGAAGGAACGATAGGTGAAGATGCAGGCCGCTCGATGCCAAGCCTGCAGCGGCAGCGGCGTCGCGTGCGGGGACAGCTCTAGCTGTGCATACATGAGACGGCCTCGAGGTTCTCGGCCAGCTTGGCGGCGTCGGGCTGCTCCTCGTCCTCCGCCATGCGCACCTTCTTCTTCTTCTTCTTCTTGCTCGGGTCGAACGCGCCGATCTGCGGGCGCGCTGCGTCAGGCCCTTCGTCAGAAGGTCGGGGGCCAGCCAAGCTCTCAGCGGCGGGCGCAGGCGCAGAAGGGATGGCAGCACTGACCGAGGTCGAGGCCTCCTCCTTGAGCTCCTCCTTAAGCGCCTCCGCGGGCGCTAGTTCGACATCCATCTTGGCGGCGGCGGCGGCGGCGGCGGCGACGGCGGCGGCGGCGGCGGCGGCGGCGGTCGCGGCGGCGTTGGAGGACTTTGCTTAGGAAGGAGCTTTTGGGGGGTCTGGAATGTCGGCCCCGAGCCTCTATGCGGACGAAAACGGGACGTCAATCAAGGACGCGCCCTTTTCGCAACCGCTTCCGTTAGGTGTCGTGAACGAAGGGGGCCCGCTTCGTCGGGCCGCAGGCGGCAGACGGTCGCGCTTCTCATCTGAGCATCCTCTGCCGGTCTGGTGAGGCCGGAGGGGCCGGCCTCGCCGTCTCCGTGGGTCGCAATCACCCCCCCCAGCACGCCGCGTCCCGCCGAGGACCGCGTCGCCGATCGTCCGCGGGCTACTGTTGCACGGACCAACCCCGGAGCCATGGCAACTCTCAGTAATGCAGTTGGAAGCGCGTTCCAGACCCAGACCTCTTTCCAGACCTCTTTCCAGACCCGGGCGCATCCCCTTCCGTATCCAACGTCACTGCAATGATTGTGGCATCACATCTCGCAAGGTGAAGTGAGCATCTTCCGAAGGGGGCGAGGGCTGTGGAAAACGAGAAACAGCTCTGGAAAAGCCAGCCCGAAAAGGATTGACAAGGACCAAAGGGGCCGAAAAGCGCTGGAATACGTGACTAAGCAAGTATCATGTCGGATAATCACTTCGTAACTGTTACTCTACTTACTAGCAGCCGGAAGTCAGAGCAAAGGTGACGACGAGGGGCGTTGGTGCTGCATGAAATGAAAGGATGCCTACTTCAAGTCAATTCAGGTCAGCTTCGCACGGGCCCCCGGGCCGCCCCCGGCGGGCCGCCCATCCACCTAGAAAGGGGGGGGGTGGGCCCACGGCCCTCGCTNACCAGCGGCGGGGCTCGGCAGCGGCGGCGGCGCCGGAGCGCCCCGGCGCCGGCGTGCCCCCGCCCATGCAGCGGCTGCAGAAGGCAAAGATGGGCATCCTCGGCCCCCTCCAGCGCAAGGCCCGGGACGACGCCTCCGAGCCCCGCGGCAGGGCCCGCGGCTCGCTGACCAAGCTTCGCAGCTTCAACCGTGACAAGCGAAAGGAGGACAAGGTCCACATCAACGTGCTCGCCTTTGAGATCGCCAATGTCATCACCAAGGTGAGCCCTGCTACCGACCGTCGCGCAGTCGGACCAGCCTTCTCCTTGTCTACTCCAGCCTCGCCTTGCCTTTGCCTTGCAAACGTCAACCTGAGGTGCGGCTTTGCAACGTCCTCCAAAGCTTTTCCCTGGGGCTTTCCTTTGCGATGGTTGCCCTGCTCAGGTACTCAGACTGACCACTTGGCTCACGCTCGTGCCCACAGCTCTCCATGATGTGGCAATGGCTCGACAAGAAGGAGTTGGAGGTTCTGAAGACCGAGCTGATGGCTCCTGGAGTCCGCATCCTCACATCAGGTGCCGAAGCAACACCCTTTTGTTGACCAATGGGTAGGTAGAAGAATAGCACCCTGTCGCTGCATAGACGGGATACTGTAACCATGTCTTCGTTTATTGCACTAATCAAGTCTGCAATGTGTCCTTAACGTACCAACAAGACGTAAAGTAGTATCCTGCAGGGGGCGTCACAACTCCTAGGAGTGGCAAGAAATTGTTGAGCATCGCAGCTGCTCGTTCCTCTTTCCACTGAGTGATGGACTATGCTCTTGTCTGCAGCCGACATCGAGCAGGTCTGGTACTGGGCAGCGCTGGAGAAGGAGCGAGAACTCAATGCCCTTGCAGCCGTTGTCGCACGTCTTGGCCAACGCTGCGCCGATGCGTCGCTGCATGACGTTCTAAATCCCGGGTTTGTCATCAAGGTGGCTTCCAACAAGGAGATGGACCACCTCATTACCAAGCTGGAGGGCTTTGTCAAAGGCAAAGCCCATTACCTCAGGCCCCTATCTACTTTGAATTTGCATCATAGTGGCAGCAACAACGTTTGCAAGATTTCAATTTCTTGAGATGGCACGCTGACCAAGAGCATGCAGCTGGTTGCAGGAACCAGTAATCTTCACGTGGAAATGATGACTATGGATTCTCTTATTCCAAGGCTGGCCTCCCTGCAAGAAGAGGAGAAGCTTGTCCCAGGTGAGAAGCATCATGTACTGACCAGTATTCAGCTGCAACCATGGTGGAGGGTTCTGCTTCCGCAGTTGACTGCACTTGGTGACCACGGTGGCCTGGTTTAGCTCCTATTCACGCCAACAGATGAATGTTCCGCAGGAGGGGCAGGAGGTAGGGGAGGAGGGAGGTTAGGAGGAAGAGGGGAAAGGCAGGCTGGAGAGAAGTGGCAGAGGGGTGAGGAGAGGGGGAAGGAGGAGGGGTTGGAGAAGCGGAGAAAAGTGGGATGGGGATGCTGAGGAGGAGGGAGGCAAGAGGAAGGGGAGAGAATGATACTGGAGATATAAAGAGGTGGAGGAGCAGGAGGAGGGGTGAATCTGGCAGCAGGATGCTGGCCCTATTGCAAGAGCTAGTGCTGAAGCTGCAAGCTGGTCCTGCCCTTAAGTAGGCCAACACTTGCTGAAGCCATGCGTGCTATTCTTTGCTGATGCATTCCATGACCACTCGGGGACGGACCTTTTGGCAGGGTCACGCCAGGAAGCAATCGCAAATTTGGAGCAGAAAATTGTTGCAGAAAAGGCACAGCTGAAAAAGCTGCAGGTGTGGGCATTGCAGCACCACAGAAGATTCATATCTGCAATAGCTGCGCACCTGAAGTGCCAGATCTTGTATAGTCATGTGATGGAACATGGAGCTGAGTCCCTTCAGCAGGTTTGCCTGCGTATTGCTTAATTGCTGGGTTCCTTGGCTTCAGCAACCCTACAATAAGTACTTCATCATGCCTGCTGACCTATTTCTCATGGGGCACCTCTCGCAGGACAATTCCCTGTGGAATCAGGACCTTGACAAGATGATCTTCAACTTGGCTCGAAGTGTTGGCACTATCCGTCACAAGTACCTGAACACCTTCATAATGCCTCTCACCTTACCAGATCATGATGATACAACCTCAATAAGTGGCACAAGCAGTAGGCTGCAATCTTACAGTATGGAGCTTCGTTATGGCACTTGCATACTTTGGGCCTGCAGCATCTGTGCAAAAGCCATACTTGCTTTAAGCTGCAAGACATTTGCTTATGACATGAATAGATGTACTTAGTAAATTCTTGATGCGTGCTTAATGACAAAGCAGTGTCGCCTCCCTACATGAGCTGAGAATTCTGACTACCATCTCCTGTATGCACCTATTCAGGATGGTGGCAATATTTGGTCCCAAAAAGTCAGACAGTGCGTTCCTCATGAGCCCCACAAATGATCTTCCTGAAGGTGCCAGCACACATCGCTGAGTTTGATATTTGCTGCATATGATATCCTTTGCAGCTACAATGACCCGCCCTTTGTGCACAAAAGTTTGTAACATATGTGACACTTTCTCTCGAGAATGCCGAGTATACATGTCTCATTATCCCTCAAGCTGTCAGGTACTTTGGGGACGTCTGGCCTCGCACTCCACTACGCGGACGTGGTCCTAACCTTAGACAAGATGATACGTAGACCATGGCTGATTTTGCGCAGCTCCCGGTGAGCAGTGTACCTCAGTGTGTGAGTAAAGTAGAGAATGTAGCCAGAAGATCAAGCTGCTCCTTAACACAGACATGCTTGGACTAGCATTTGAAGCTCACACTCATGGTTGTGCATACTTAGTGATGGACCATGATTTTTGACAGTGACGAGCTGTACCGAATGCTTCCAACGCACTTAAAAGCGGCCGTCAGGAATAAGCTTCGGGGAGTTCCGCGGCCCTTTGACATGGACGTTGCAGCAGACTTGAAAGCATCCTTGGAGGTAATGCCGTGTACACCTACATTGATCTGCACAGAGCTTTTGCTATGCAAAGCACAAGCTTGCTCCTTGGGTATGCACTATGTGCAGCTTAGCATATGTACTGTAGTGCAGCAGTAGTGTTGCAGCATCTTGGCGCTGCATGTTGTCATCAAGAGGCTACCTTGTTGTAGTGCAGCATTACACAAGTGCAAGGAACTCGCGTCATAGCTCACTGCTCTGGTCTCTTGCTTGACAGGTTATCTTGGACTGGCTGGTGCCGCTCGCAAATCTCACTTTGCGCTGGCAGGCTGACAATCGATTCGAGAGCCGATTTGTGGGCCGTTCCAAGGTCCTCCTTGTGCAGACGCTCTTCTACGCGTGCCAGGACAAGGCCGATCAGTCACTCCTTGAGCTTCTGGCTGGCCTCAGCTACCTCCTCAGTCCCGCAACGCCGCCCATGCCCTCCATCCTCCCACCGCCGCTGACCGGGCCCAAGGTCTCGCTTGCCACTGCAATGCTCTTAGACCAATCGGCCAAGAGCAGGCGGAGCATACCTCCATTGGACACGTCCAGCGTGTCTTCTGAGGCGTCGCTCACTGACAGATCAGAGGACTCTGAGACGGACGAGGCTAATGAGGATGCCGCCAGTTCTATTGAGGGGACGCCGCTGGCAGGCACCAAGGAAGCAGCCGCGTTGTTGACCAAGGCGGTATCGGACCTTGGAGTCTCCCCTCGAACCTCCCCACGGGAGCGCAAAAACTCACTGCCTAGAGTGGAGAAAGGTCTCTCGGGCCCTTTGACTCGCTTTCAACAACAGCAGCTTAATGGCCACCAGCATCCGCATGCGGACGACCTTGAAGATAACGTCCAGGACTCACGGATACTTGAGAGCCGCGAGATCGCAGCTGACTGCCTGTAAGGTGAGTCTGCTGCGCTGGTACAACAACATCTCTAGGAGTTTACAGAAGTCTTTCAGAGTAAGTACTTCGCCACTTGCATAAGTTTTCTCTCACAGCATCTTGGAACTTTGACTTTCAAAAAGTGATGCATCTACAAATGGTGGGTATGCAGGGTGAGGGGGGGTGATGTGTATAAAGTCATGCTCATGCTGTACTTGAGGCGCAATGATCACATTGGTTGTATCAAGCATTTGCCAGGTAGCATGTACTCCTGTACTTGTACGCTTCAGAAAAATTAGACATACATTGTGCACATCGTACCGTATGCGCAACCTTGACATTTTCTTTTGCTTTGGATGGACATTTCTTCGCTCGGTTTCACCTCTTAGCAGTACTGAGCTCCTATGTTTAGGTCTGACACATGTGGGCCACTTTGCTCTTTGCTCAGCTTGCCAGGAGACGGTTGCTTGAGGCCTCCGTTAAGCACGCAGATGACTAGACCGCGGCATGAGCAGCCCAGGCCCGAAATAGTGTATCTCATCCCATCAGGTCCTTGTCAGGTATTGTAATCAAGTAGACCAAGTACCATGCAGCAAAGCAGCTGAAGTCATACCATGCTGGTTCAGTAGCTTGCCTGTAGAAAACCACAGCCTTGGCCACCATCAGGTGATACGAGTGGTGTTTAGTGCTCGGGATGTATGGGCATTGTAAGTGCTTGCCCTTTTACACATCTTGCTCAGAAGCTAACTTGGGACAACCAGTTCTCATGCAGGTTAAGTCAGCCTAGTGGATGCTTGCTGCCGATTTGGCCTGGTTGGCAAGGCTATGCAGGAATGCCGTGGATGAAGTTGCAAAGCACCTTGGTATAGGGCAAACATTAGTATCGGTGTACATCACTGCATACACTTGACACACTCCCTTTACTGATATAGGAACCTAGGCGGCTAGATGCTGCAAGTATATTTGTGACCTTCAGGTCACGGGTGAGGTTAAGTGTTGAATAAGGAGCGCTGGGAAAAGGAACTGCAGTGCTGTCATTCATGCAGAATGAATGCATAAAGTGCATCAAGTGCTGCGAGATAATTTATTCCACATTTACAAAAAATGTCACCTATGCAGCAAGTGGGAGCCTGTGGAATGCAACTTCAAATACTGGCTCACTGCCGTATTCAGGATTGTGTATGCAACCGCTTGAATGCCTGGTTCCTCACTCTCCCGTGGACCAGCAACATTGAGGTTTGCAACGTGGTATCGGTGCAACCAGCGGAGAATTCTTTCAATCTGATCACCGAAGGCCACCTCTTGCCTGCATTGTATTTGGAGCAGGTCAATTAAGTGAGCATCCGGACTGCCGAAGGACGCCTCTTCATGTAGCCTGCAATTTGGTGTAGCTTGAGAACACTGGGGTCAACACAATTCGGGGCTCAATGTGCAGATGAGGCTGTACAGTCTGCAATACCCAGTCCCAAGTCAGCCTTTCCCAGAGCTGCTCTGTCATGAAGTTTGAGGCATAGCAGCTTCGGCGAGTGCAAGGGCCTGGCGGGTGGTGCGCACCTGTCCAGCAGCAGGCAGAGGCAGGGCTTGCCGAGCTGCGCCGCGACTTGGGCGGTGAGCTGCGTGCCGCCCGCCAGCGGCGCCGCCCTGTGGAGGATGAGCGTCGCGTCGCTGTCCAGGACGTTCCGAAAGGTCCTGGCCTCGTACGAAGCCGTCTCCAGCTCCACCAGGCCGCTGTACGTAGCCGGCACCGCGCCGTCCTCCGCAAGCCGGCCCCGCGGGCAGCAGCCCCCGTGTGGCAGCCCGAGCTCCATGGCGGCGTCCAGCGCGCCCCGGTCGACGCCCGTCTGCCCGCCCGATATCACCCGCAGCATTCCGACGCCGCTGCGGTCGCTCCTCGTCTCCTTACGCGGTGTGCGCCGGGGCAGGTCCTGATACTGCAGCTCGGCCTGGAATGCTGGCAAGCCAAGCGGCCTTCTGCCGTCATGCATGCACGCACTTGGGTGCACACTGCGAAGCGCACGATCAAGAGGGTTGCGGCGAGCGTGGCCAGATGAACTGGTGGCTGGGAGAGGCCAGCCCAAAGGAATGGGTTGCAGCAGTCAGTATGCTTGCACCTTCTTCTAAGCTTCAGATCTAGCAATGTTACGAAGTTTTACAACTTGCTGGGCAGTTTAGTTGAGAGCTTTCAGAGAAAGGGGCCAGCCAGGCCTTGCACCGTTCTGCAGCAGTCCCAGTCGCTTGCTTTGCCACCGTCCCGGTTGCGCCCTGCAGACTGCTTGGGCAGTGGTGGACTTCTTGTTCCCCTCGCCTTCCTTTTTTCCAACTGTTGACACGGGTACAGAAGGGCTTGAGCTGGCCTGAGGCTCCTGTGTCATGTATATGCACTGGAAAACTTCCTCAGTATGCACTCGAGTGGCTTCCACAATGCCCTTGACAATGCCCTTGGCAGCCACCTTCTCTTTACCCTCGCCGAAGAAGCATCCACAAACATTTGTGTGTTTCCAGCGGCCACATCGAGCTAAATTTTGGCTACTGGAGCCCGAGAGCACCAACGCATTGTCATTTCAAGGAGCTCTGCTACCGGCTCCACTTGGGAAGCCACAATCTACACCAGTGCCACTGTGGCTGCTTCTCTGTGTTCAAAGTTGTTAAGCCTCACTGTACCACAATAATCTGGACCTGTGTGCTGCTGGTGGCTAAACTGCGAGATTTTGCTGTGACACACTCGCACAAGGCAAAACTACAGGCTGAGCTAGTTAAGGAAGGCCAATTGGCAAATCTCAAGCTCCTCATTTAATCAGTTTGCAAGAAGTAAGGAAGATGACTGACCAATGTTCACGGAGCAAATATGCAAAGTTGCTCGCAGAGGTGTTTCAAATTAGGCAATGGCCAAACAATGGGCATCACACTCTGAGAGGTGGCTTTGATACAATATGCCTCTCGAGCCGCTCTGCAAAATTGGCAATCAGCTCATACAGACAAGCCCTCACCAGTGTCAAAGCATGTCACCTCCAAGGGGAAAGGAGTAGTGTTCATGGACGGGCCAGACCTCCACAAGCCCTATGTTGCACAGGTGGCCAGTCAATGGCAGCCGGAAGTCACGCAGAGTTGCGAAAGCCTGCGCAACTCGCTCCTTCGGCACCTCCTGGGCCACCATACAGTGGGGGAACCACATCCCAGGCGTGTACTGCCCGCTGCTCTGGATGCCAAGTCGCTTCAGCACCTCCTGTATAGAGTACACTCAAGCTGAGCTGTGGGCTTTGGTCATTTGGCCATTGCTCGACACAACTGGTCACAATAATGAACGCGAGAGAGCTCGCCGAAACTGCCCTGTGCAGCATGCTGGTTGACAGGGCAAACTCTGCTTGCTGTATATGGGTGGTGGCAACCCCAGCCCTGACCCTAGACTCCTCAAACAGTACTTCAATAACAGAGAGAGCATCAAGGACATCATCTGCAACAGTGCCATGGGCATGCAATGCAATAATCAACAAACGTGATCCTAATCCGCCATTTGCCGGGCGACGAGCCAGGCAGTTGCTGGCTAGCTTGCAGACACACAGAGGTCTGACATTCTTACCATGAACTGCTCGTGTAAGGTGAGGAGCGCAGTGGTCGGAGCGGGGCTGAAGAAGAGGATGCCATCAGCTGCTGCAAAGCTTCCGATGGAGGCCAGCGAGACAGCAATGGGCTGCTGCTGCTGCGCAAAGTTCTCCATGGCCGTGCGTAGCTTGGATGGCTGCAGCTCCGGGTGCACTGACAGGCTGCAATGCAGCAGCAACCCAACAGCACGCACGTCAGACCAGTCCAGAGCTCCGTCCCCTCTGCTGCGACGCGTTCCGAACGCTTCTACTTGCTCTTCAAAGCTTCACTCTGTGACAGAAGACTTGGACTACCTAACTGACGTCGCAAGCTACGCACCTGATGTTGGGACGAGCGCCCGTCTCGATAAGGCGGGTGCTGATCTGCTTGCGCGCCAGCACATTCCACGTCTGCGCAGCAGCCACTGGCGGGAACTCTCAGCACTGCTTGGGGCCGATTGCTGCTGCCACTGAAGCAGTCTAGCCATGGCTCTGAGCTGCCTGCTGTTGCGTCTGGCCCTGAAGCACGCGCACTCGAGCTGCCGTGCCAGATGCCACTCCGGGTGGCCCCTTGCAGCGCCCCAGACTTGAGCCATTGCCATTGCTAGGAGCACGGCAAGCTCTGGGACGGCCATGGGAGGTCCGGCCTGACCACCCAGCGAGGCGGGAAGCCAGAGGCCTGAGCGACGAGGCCAGGCGTCTGCGACGGATCCTGGCGGACCTTGAGGATCTGGTTCTCCAGCGCCGCGTCGAAGTAGAGCTCCACGGCGTAGCCCTTTGGCATCGTCCCGGCGGGCCGTCTTGGCGCAGCGCCGCGCCGTCAGCAGCGGCCGCTTCGCCAAGCCGAGCCGGCGCCTGGCCCGCGAGGCCGCGCCGCAGCCGCCGCCGCAACAACACGCCGGGCACGCCAAGGCATGGCGCGTCCGAGGCGGCCGCAGCGAGGCCGATGCCGCCCTCGCCTTTCGCAGCGGCAGAGACAAGCGGCTACTCCACGCGGCTGACGACTGCTTTAACGACCGTGGGCATTGCTGAGCGCTTGTTCGCCGCCGCCACCGCCGCCGCCGCACGGAGCGCCGACGGGGCCGGGTGCGCGATAAGGACGGGCGCCTTGGCGAGATCGTCCGCTCGGAGGCGCTCTCGTTCGTTTTCGCTCGACTGGACGACTGGACGACTGGACGAGCTGACGGGCGCGGCTGGTCGCCTTCCACATTTTCCCGCGGTCGGAACGGAGCGGGGAGTGAACGGCGGGGGTGCTGTTCAGCCATGTGGCAACGGTGCTGGTGCCCACCGTTGCCACATGGCTCCGCGGCGTGATGATTGACCGATGGCGGAGACGAGTCGATGGCGAAAGGCCGTGGTCTCATAAGCGGGACGATTGCCGTTGCGATGAAAGCCACTTGGGCCCCAAGTAAGATCGGGGAGACACTGCGCCTCGCCCCGCTCTGCGCGCCGTGCCTCGCGCCGCAATTCGCGGAGCCGCGCCGTCCCGGCGCTCGGCTGCCGCGGCTCATCTCGACGACCAGGAGCTGAGCGCGGCGCGCTGTGGCGCGGGCTTGGCATGAGCCCGTTGTAACGAGGGGCTTCGAGGCTGCCAACAACGGCTGCCAATTGCACATGCCGCCAATTCCGTGGTGCAGTGCCGCGGCAGTTTCCCGACGAGAGATCGTGGCCGCGATGGCCTCGTCGCCCTGAAGCCGGCAGACGGGCTGCCGCCGCGCTCGTAATGGCCGCTGCCTCGCAGCTTGCCAGCCACTTGGCTGCAGCCTGCCCCAGCTGCAACGCGCTGCGGAAGGACCTCGCTCTGGCCAGGACTCTGCTTTGTCCAGCTTCAGCCTCATCACGGGCTGCTGCGCGCCGGCCGGCACTCCATCTGCCGCTGCGTCCACCAGCAGCTCGATCAGCGGCTGGCGAGCTCGCAGCGGCAGCCGAGGTGTCCACTGGAGCTCCAGGTGACGGCCGCGTTCTCAGACTAGCAGCGCTGCAGCCTCTAGTCCGAGCCCCGTCAAGCGCCCTGCAGGCACCACGCGTCTCCCAACACGGCTTGAAACGACAATCAATAGTGCTGAGCTAGTATCTTTCTCAAGCTCTTGAGATCAACTTACTATGAAGGATTACCCGGGCAGTCTTGCAGCCTCCTTGACAGATACGCTGTGGCTCCTGCAGAAACGAACTCGGGGCTGAGGTCGAGGCCTGTCAGCCGCAGTCAGCAGGTGCACCATCGACGCTGTCAGCTGCTGCAGGATGACGTCGGCCCCAGCCCACTTCTGCTCGAGGCACAGGCCCGAGTGTGCACGGGCCCTACACAGACGCGACCTCTGGGCTACGAGAAGACACGGGACGTCCTTGCATTGATGCTCAAATCAGGTAAGCTCGAGGTGGAGTAGCAGCTCTACTGCAGCCCCATAATGCGCCGGTGGCAGCTTGCTTTCCACCACGCAATGATGATTTACGCAGGTCTCTTTACCAGTACCTGCAAGTCTTTGCAAAATTTGTCAATTCAGCCAATTAGGATGCTTTGAAAATCGTACAAGACAGACTCCTGATATCCTTCTTGGACACTTTTTGGGTCAGTCAAAGGGGAACTGCCAGTGGAAGAAAGGGCTTCACTCGCTCAAATGGGGGCATACTTTGGAGCAATGACGCTGCGAGCGACCTCTTTCCCAGTGGCCACCCAGTGGAGCGCCGGCGAAAGACAAGCCATGGAGGAGGCTTGGCCAGCACTTCGAAAGGCCCTCCCCAAGGAGATCCTATTCCTGGCAGATCCAGAAGGAGCCATCATGGAGTGGGATGGGATGCTGGAAGTTGGTCCCCTCTTCAATGGCAGAAGTAACTCTGAGATGAGGCTTGTTGGTGCACTACGAGAGGTGAAAGACTGTATGCTGACTCGTTTTATGCACTCCGCAACTTTGCCGCTCTGGGTTTAGCCATTCACCTCTTCACATGTCAACAAGTCGACTGTTGCTTCAGATCTCTTCGTTCGCAAGCCATGCTATTCTGTCAGTGAGCCAAGCGCCTTCCTAAAAGTCAAAAGAGCTGGTCGTGGGAGCTGCCAAATACCACCGGAATCAAAAAGCCTCACATGGTACGTGACACCTGCTGCTGCAGGTACTGGAAGGAGCGCATCTTGGGTTTGAGGAGACTGTAGCATTGCTGAAGGATATCCTGCCTCTGAAAGGAGCAGAGGGCGAGGTGAATGATGCTCTGGTCGCGGCTTACTTGATATGCACGCGGATGAATCGCGAAACAGACCGAGAGCTGAAAGCCTACTGCATGGCTTTTGAGCATGAGCTGGGTGCGAGCACCTGCCAGACCCTGACAAGCTGAGGCTACTCAGGCTGCACACTATACTTCGCAGTGATTTATACAACCTTGTCATGTATCATTGCTAATTGTCCAGGGCCCTGAAGTGCAGTATGAGTAACAGATGCAGTGTACTAAGAAAACCCAGTGACCTGTCAGTAGCAAGAAAGTCTTCCACGCTCTGCAAGGGCTTTGATCATATTTCTGAGGGTCTGTCATGAGCTTATGCAGGCTGTGCACTGTTGCAGGACTTCTTCCTGTTGCTCATGTCAAATCCTTGACGCATTACGGTGACCCGTACGATGGGAATACGAGATTCTTTAGAGGCACGCTCTTTTCAGCTGCTGTTCGTGCTAGCTACGGGGAGACGTGCCTCTTGCATGGAGTGGACTGGATGCCTCCAAAAGTACGTGCATACCTGTGCTCAGAGTGTCACTTCATTAAGCTGTGCATGCTTAAGACAAGGCCTTAGTCAGCAAAAGTTCTGACTTGTCCAGGACTAGCATAGGCTGAAGAAGTGTGTCAATCAGAGTTGCAATGTCAACAATCACATTCTGTACGCAAGTCAGGGTGGAGTGACTGAGGAGCAGATGCTGCAGCATCTGGGTGCTGCCACAAACCTTTCCCCATCAGCAGCTGCAAGGCTCCTTGAAGATCCTTCAGTTGGCTTCGCATATCTTAGTATGCGCGAGGCGCGGCCTTCCCTGTATGTACAGCTGCAGCTTTCTACCACCTCCTCTCTCATTTGTGTATTGAATGTCTCACACATTCACTTGTGGCTCTGGTTAGGAAGAATATGTAGTGCTTAAGACTAGCATATGTGAGCACTCCAAATGACATTCTTGTGGTAGATGCATTTTGTTTCTCAGTAGCAACTATTGAGCATGGAGGATGCTCGAGCTGCAGTACCTTCCCTCTTAGACATCTACGCACTATTCTGTTAAGCCGTACATACTTATGTGGAGCTTACCATATCTGATGCAGGTACACACTGTTGGATATGCGATTGCACATAAAGAAGCGACCTCCCTTTGCAACAACTGAAAAAGTACAGCGTTTGGTGACGGTGAGCTCACGTGCTGACAATTGCTGACTGTCAGTGCTTCTGACGAAAGAGGCTTGTCAAAGTAGTCACTGTGCAATTGTGCAATTGTGCAATTGTGCAATTGTGCAACTGTGACTGCAGCAAAGCAGGTATAAATTTACTAGTCCAGTTCTGGCCATCAGGTGGTGTTGGCACACCGCCTGATCAAGGCAGTAACTTTGACCATCATCTTTTCCCCTTGTCAGGCAGTCACTTTAGACGTCAGCAAATGCTCATGTGGGCTTGGTACTGATGCTTCCGCTTTCCCGTTAATTGAATCAGGCAAGCGGTAGGGAGTCCATGATAGCTGGCTTCTATCACGAGGGCTATGAACATCCACTACTGATGCTCATCCGGAGGCAGAAGATAGATGCTGGTCTTGTTGTGAAGGTACGCTAGCACAAAACTGCACAAATCTCCTTCAATTATGAGATGGGAGCACTAGGCTATCTGCCGTTGAGGTTCAACATCGCATAGCATTCTTTGCCCTGTCCGAGCATTCAATTACTTCTTATATAGCTACTTTGTGAGGTCAACTCTGTTGGTTTACTTGGGAGGCAGGGAGAGGAAGGAGGCCTTTCATTCATGACAAAGAGCAATTCCCCAACCAGCAGCGTAAAAGGTCGGCCAGTCAATTACTGCTCTGGATTCCGACCGCTCGTCATACCTGGGGAGGAGACTGATGAGGGATTCCATCGTGAGAGCTTTACCATGGAGGTGAATGCCTCCTCGTACGGCTTTGACGATACACCGACCCCCCGCACAGATCGCTCGGTAAGATAACACGCTAGCCAAAATCAAGGATCTCATTGACATGGTCAGTGCGGATGTTGTTGAAGTGATGCAGTTGATTGCAGTAAAGCCTGTCCTTAGCTCTGCGATCACGACATCCACATCAGTGACATTCGCACTACACAAAGAAGCACTCTGTTCATAGAACAGTCATCCAGCAGTCAGATGACTGTGAGTAAAGCTGCATTGCCTGCTCTGCTCATATCTAAGATCAGGTTTCGAAGAACGTGGAGATGGGTATGGCTGCACTGCAAGGAGAGCGAGGCCCTGTCTATGACCGCATAATCTTCAATGCTGGCTTGACGGACCATCTCCTCGGCTGCGACGGAGCTCAGGATCCCATGGTGGCCTTTGAGAGAGCAAGGGAGGCCATAGATAGTGGTAGAGCACTCGCCACACTGGAGGCGTATATCAAGCGAAGCAGGGAGATTGCTTCCGCTAATTGATCTGACTGCCTGCATGCCTCTTTGTATCAATGCTTTGGCAGAGCGCCTTGTACAGGACTTGCACCGTATCAAGTCCCTTGAGCAATTTGCTCGCTGTAAGCTTAGAGCTTGTGTCTAGCTCCTAGATCTTAGGAGTTGTGACTTCTGGAGCTCTTATTCCAGCATGCAATGTACTGTAGCGCAAGCAAATGTATAGGTCTCCTCCTTCAGCATAACGGAGTAACAATTTTTTTGCTCCAGTTCTCTCTGGGGTCAAGTGTACTACGAAGACAAGCATTACATTGGAGGTTTGGAAGTCAGCCTCTACTCGAACTGCAGTAGCCCGCTTGTGCTTCCTCTCCAGTATGGCCACCCCTGGTTGCATGGGCCACAAATTAACAGGGCACAACGAGTGATGCTGAAGTTGCTGACCTATTCGTCTAGACGAAGCTCAGCAATCCAGCCAGGGAATTTGCTTCTATCTCCAAGATAATCTACTTCTCCTTTGCAAGAATGCACATTCAAAGTGCTAAGTCCATGACATCAAAGAATGCCCTCATTTACCGATGTTACATTTGTGCAGTGATTGTTGTGTCAATACCAAACCTCCTCTTTTGCAGATTTGAGTGAGGCATGTAATTTGTAATATTTGCTGTTCGCAGCTTGCCATGGACCTCGAACTCCTGCTCTGGGCTGCGGCAAGACAAGTAGAGGGCCTGCGCTGTTGCAGAGTCCGGCGAGCAGCCCGCATCTACCATCTTATCGTAGGTGGCCATAGCTTTCCGGAAGAGCTTGCGCTTAGCATAGAAGGCAATGAGGGCAGTCCACATCGCTGTGTCCGCCACAAGCCCATTCGTCCTGCTGGCTACGAAAACCTCTAGACACTTTTCCTGGTTATCATGATCGGCATAAGATCTCATCATTGCTGTGTGCGATGCTAGATTCGGCAAGACAACAGGCCCAGCTCTCATCTCCTCATACAAGGCTGCCATCTTGTCCAACGAACCAGCCGCTCCATATGCACGCAGAAGGTGATTGTAGACTCTTACATCTGGTTCAGGTCCACCAGACTCCATCTCGTGGACTATTTTTTCTGCTTCTTCCACTCTTCCTGCTTCAGCATAAGCTTCCAGAAGCAGCATATTTGTAACGTGAGTAGCTGCATATCCTGCTGCTTTCATCTCTGTGAAGCTCCTCACAGAATCTGCCCAAGCATCAAAAAAACTTGTGATCAGGGTTCCTGGGCTACACACCAGGAAAGTGATGCCTGCCCAAGTGACATGTTGAGGCTGTTGTGCTTGGTCCTCAAATGCGTGTCGAGGAGCTCACAAGATCAAGACAGTCCAGAGAGAGCCACATAGACAAGACCACCGTATTTTGTCATATCTAGGACCCAGCAAGTAATCACCTAGCCAGTGTCCGGCTCTGCCAAACGCGCTCATCAATATGTGGTAGGTCCCCTGATCTGGTTTGCAGCCCACCCTTGTCATCGCATCATGTACGTGGATAAGTCCGTCAATGTTGTCTGCTTGACTGCACAATGGCAATTAGGTGCTTGGCGACTATAAGCCCAATGTAGCTGTAGCAGCTGGCAAGTGAGCCGTGATAATATCAGGAAGCTTCAGTGCTCAGGATGAGATGGCTAGCAACGTTCTAATCTAACGCATAGGCCTACATGATGGAGCCTTGATACAATGGGACAGGCCTACCAGTGGGCTTGCAGGAGGCCATTGAAGACATCAGTGTCGGGCTCAAACCCCGCCTCTAGCAACGCTTCAAAAGTCTCGTGGGCCTTGTCATGGGCGCCTACTGCAGCATAGGCGTTGATCAGGGCCACGAAAGAGTGTACATCTGGGACAAGGAGCGCGCCATAAATGCTTCGGAAGACACGTGAAGCCTTCTCAGGACGGCGGGCCTGCATCAAGCGAGAATTATCTTGTACATGATATGCCAGCGAGTCATGCTTGTTCCTTTACATTTGTGAGTAACACGAAAGCGGCAAGGAGCAGTTGAGATGAGCAACAAGATGAGCAAACAACCATTATGGCTACCTTTCCATGTATGTTGACCATGATCGTGAAGGTGCTGAGGTCTGGCTGCACTCCGGATGTCAGCATTTCACTCTCGAAGACCCTCGTGGCCTGGTCAAACTTGCCCCCCCTCCCTAGAACCTCCAGCAACGTGTTGTACATTCCAACACCTAGATATGTCCAAGCTGAGTGGGTTGCTGGTCATCTGGTATATTAACTAGCACGTGAAATCTCAAGCAGGACCCCAAATGAAGCATACGACAGATGACAAAGATGCAAGGGTCAAGCAGCACCGTCTCCTGCAGATGAGAGCAAGCAGCTGCTTTCGAACCTTTTCAGCGCTTGAAAGAGCTGATTGACAGTAAGCAGCTGTTGAGCACGCTTCTGCCGCTAAGTATCATGACAGTACTTTACTTTCAGCAAATTTCCTGCTGATTGTGTGGGCGAGCAAGAGAAACCACCCAAAGCATTGTGGGGTCTTCAGCCTAATTTTACCAGATCAAGAAACATTTGACTGTTCACTAGCTTGCAAGGGGGGGGCCTCACCTGGTCGGAAGCCTTGGGCAACCATGTGGCTGAATACCTCCTCGGCACTGCGCAGCTGTCCGGCATTGGTGTGGGTGCGCATCAGGAGGCTCCACGAGGCCTCAGTCGGAAAGTTGGGAAGCTGCTGCTCAGTCATGCGCGCAAAGAGCGCCTCGGCCTTGACAGCAAGGTGCTGCCTGACGTAAGCTTCCAGCAGGAGATTTACGACCACGGTGTCCGGCTGGAAGCGCCCGCAGTTCAGGAGCCACTCATAGACCTGGACGGCAAAGCGTCTTGGTGAGCTGCTGACCATCTTGCCTGACAGTCCTTTGAGTGCATCACAGGCGCTGTGCAGTCTGCACCACCAACTTCTTCATGGATTGGCATGAGGCTAGTCCTGCTTTCTGCTCCTCTGCCGTTAAATCCATCAGGGCCGGCGGCCACACCGAGGTATCTCGCCACGATGACGAATCTCACTGCAGCGTGGGAGCGTCATCCAGAAGGTGGCGTGCAGACTGACCTCTGTGAGCAGCGGCCACAGCTGCTGCCGCCGAAGCTCGGCCAGCGCCGCCGCCAGGTCCGCCCTGAAACTCTGTGCAGCAGACTGAGACGTATCAGAAGTGCGTCTCGACAGCAAACACATCAGAGTGCACACTGGCTAGCTGATGGTTGCCGAGGTGCTGCGCAGCTCGAGAAGCCGCCCAATGCCGGCCCCGTGGACGAGTACTCAGAGGCTCTGGGCTGGTGGGACGCCATGGCGGCACTGCAGTGACGCCCAGGGCCCCATCTCACATTCTGGGGCCTCTGAAAGCCTGAGCTGTGAGGCCTGAGATCCCACGGTCATATACTAAACCCCTAGTTCTGACCTGTGGTTAGGAAGGTGCCGGACCTGGGAGGCGATGGCGGGCTCCAGCACCGCATGCACGCCCTCGCGGCCCTTCTGCTGCCGCAGCGCCCGCACCAGCGCGCCCACGCCGGGGCCCAGCACCGGCATCGGACCTCCGTGGCGCGCCGACGATGGCCGCCGGCCGCCGTCCGTGCGCGCGTANGAGAAGCCGGCCTCCGGCGCGCCGTCCCCGCCACCGCCGCCGGCGCCGCCGCGGACGAGGCTCGGACGCTCGCCAGCCTCTGCACCCGCTGGCGGCGGCGGCGGCGGCGGCGGCGGGGACGCGGCGGCCATGGCGGCGGCGGCCCCGCCGGGGACGACAACCCAGGGTTGTGGTTTGGGGTTCCGGATTTGGCGCTGCTCTTTCCCTGGGCTCATCTGTCTGACTGCTGGCACCGGGGTACCAAGAGCGCCCAGTCTGCTTAGCCAGTGGCTCCGCTAATGTGGTCATGAACACAAAGAAATGCGGCTGCCGATACTTTAAGAGGAAGTGGCTCTCCCAATGGGGCAAGGGCTGTGAGAAGCCAGCCCGAAAAGAGTTGACAAGGTTCGAAGGGGCCTGAAGAGGCTATGGCAGAACGGGGAAGGATGGACCACTCAGTAGTTACTATTGAGGAGCCTCAAATCCGACAGACTAGCTGCCGGAAATCTATCCCCCTGACGAAAGCCGGAGGCCGCAGCGAGAGCACGGCCAGCACGCAGATGCAAGGCGTAAGAAGAAGTGGCTCTCCCAATGGGGGCAAGGGCTGTGAGAAGCCAGCCCGAAAAAAATTGACAAGGTTCGAAGGGGCCAAAGTACGAGCTAAGCAGCGACTTCGGGGCCTGAAGAGGCTATGGCAGAACGGGGGAGGATGGACCACTCAGTAGTTACGAGTGAGGAGCCTCGAATCCGACAGACTAGCTGCCGAAAAACTATCCCCCTGACGAAAACCGGAGGCCGCAGCGAGAGCACGGCCAGCACGCAGATGCAAGGCGTGGTCCATGGACCGCTGAAGGGAGACGGACAATCTACGATACATACGATATACCTGAGCCCACGAGCCAGCGGCGTTGAAGTCAGCCGGCTCACCGCGCCTGCGGGACACAGCGCGCTGTGCAAGCCTGGCCAAGAGGTCGAGCCAGTGGGATCCGAGAGCCCCGTGCACGTCCACAGCCAGGGGGACGAAGGCGTGGGCTCTATTGCAAGAGCGGCTGTGAAAGCCAACCAGATGCATACCAGTGTTATTGACGCGCAGCCCGGACGCGGCGTCACTGGCGGCCCATATGCTCTGGTGCGCACGGGGAGGGGAGCGGACTGGCACACACGACCTGCTCCGGAACGCGATGTTCGGCATATTTGTCGAAGCCGGTTACACTGTGGCGCTGGAGAACTCCAGCATCATGCCTCTGAATGCTGGGGCGGACGGCCGCCTCTACACCCGGCGCGCCGATCTCGTCGCTAGCGCGCTCGGCGGGGGGCCTCAGCTCACTGCCGACGTCGTCACAACTGACTCCTTCGATTCCAGGAGCGCTACACGGTCGGCGGAGGAGGCGGGCTACGCCGTCCGCCAAGCGGCCGACGCAAAGGATCGCAGGTACTTCGATCACCCGGTAGGCGACGAGTTTGTCCCACTCGCCGTCGACGTACACGGCGCCTTTGGCGCCAAATGGCTTGACCTACTTCACCACCTTGCGCGGCGAGCAGCGGCCCGCCGCCACGAGCAGCAGGGCGAGCAGCCTGGCTTCCATGTCGCCGGGTCCCTCGCCCAAGTTTTCCGGATGCAGAAATGCGCGCCCATAGAGAAGAAGGGCTGGCAAAGCCAGCCCAAAAAAGAATGGACAATGTCCAAAGCCAAAGAAAGAGGAGCCGGAGAAACTACAAAACACTGCAGAACACAGAAACGATGCAGAGGAAAGCTCAGTACCCACGAGTGAGCAACATCAGGTCTGAGTAGCTCGCTGTAGGGAAAGAGGCACTCCGCCGAAACCCAGAGGCGGCGGCCATAGCACGGCCTGCGCGCGTATGGACGGCGTGGGCAAGGGAGCGTTGAAGCGATACGGCCAGGCGCATGAGGAAGACTTGTGCGAGCGGACCGGCGGCGTTGAAGCCGGGCATCGCCCCTGGCAGACCCGGCCGTCGTTCAATGGCCTGGCGGGCAAGCCGCTGAATGAGATCCAGCCAGCGGCTGCCGAAAGCCCCGTGTGCATCCATCGCCAGGGCCGCGAATTCATCCCCCACCGGGTGATCAGCGTATTTTCGCTCCTTGTCCCGGGCCGCCTGGCCGACCGCGTGCCCTGCAAACGACGCCGATCTGGTGGGGTTGGCGGAGTCGATGCAGTCAGTTGTCACCACATCAGCGATGATGCGGGGACCGCCGCCGGGAGGGATGGCGACCAGGTCTGCGCGTCGCGTATGGGGCTGGCCGTCCGCGCCCAGCTGAATGGGCATGATTGAGGAGTTCTCCACCGCAACCTTGAAGCCCGCCTCCGAAAACACCCCCTGCACCCCCTGTCCATTCTTTTGGGCTGGCCTCTCCCAGCCACCAGTTAATCTGGCCGCGCTTGCTCTGCATACCGTCGCGCAGGAGGTCGTGGGAGGCAGTCCGCTCCCCCCCGTGGGCGCACCGGAGCATGTGGGCGGCCAGCTCCGCAGGATCATCGTGTCGGACACCGCACTCGCGTTGAGGGACGCCCACGAGGCAGGGGGGGAGGAGGCCCAAGAGCCGGTGGACCGCCGTTCGGAAGACCTCGTCAGGCAGGATGCGCCTGGCCGTCTCTTTGCAGCGGTCCCTAGCTTTTGCGGTCCACTTGCGCGCAGGCCGCGGTCTGGCGGCGGCCTCCGGCTTCCGTCAGGGCGACGTCTTTCCGCCTGCTAGCTATTCAGATTTGCATCTACTGACGAGGGGTTACTGAGAGTTCGCTTACTGCTGTCTCAGTCCTTAGCACTCCGAGTCCTTCAGACCTTGTCCATTCTTTTGGGCTGGCCTCTCCCAGCCACCAGTCAATCTGGCCGCGCTTGCTTCTACTGACGGAGCCACATGTTGGATTCGCGCCCATAGAAAAGAGGGGCTGGCCAAGCCAGCCCAAAAAAGAATGGACAATGTCCAGAGCCAAAGCAAGAGGAGCCGGAGAAAGGACTACACTACAACATACTGCAGAACACAGAAACGATGCAGAGGAAAGCTCAGTACCCACGAGTGAGCAACATCAGGTCTGAGTAGCGAGAGCCACAGGCTAGGCAGACAGGGCGCTCTTAGTACCCCCCGGGTCAGCAGTAGGAAGTCAGACGAGCTGAGAAAGAAATCTTTAAATTTTTTAATGCACAAATCTTGTAATGTTATTGTATTTAAAAACTTTTCAAATGATTTTAAAAAGCGTCCATCGTCTAACGGATTAGGACAGAGGTCTTCTAAACCTCCAATATAGGTTCGATTCCTATTGGACGTAAAGTTTTGCAAGTAGTCTCTTTGTCATTAAGCAATGGCTGGTGGAACCTATAGAAAATTCCGCCAGCCACTGCTTAATGAATATGTCATGTTTAGCACATATTTTTAGTACATATTTCTTGTCGCAAACATATTGTCAATTTACCTTAAGGCAGATAAGAATTATTTTCATTCTTAATAATTCTAGGAACGAGCCGGCTTATCTGTCTCTTCTTGTAATAAAAATGCTTCTGTGTGTTCTTGAATAGCCTCTTTTAAAATGTTCTCTGCTTCATCTGTAAAGGTTTTACTAGAACGAATAATCTCTCCAAATTGAGTCTTATTTGTAGTTACAGAAAGTCAACTCTCCATAAAACATAAATGAAAAATTTTTGTGTTAAATACATATTAGCATTCCTGACTTAATGAAAAGTTTACTACTATTTGAATAAAAATTTGTATAAAAAAACAAAGAAACAACAACTTTCATCTTTGCTCTTTGATCTTTCTTCGTAAGGAGGACCAAAGAGCAAATTCTTATTTTTGAGAAGATCTTTTAATAATCACCAAATTAGAGGTTTCCTTTGCGAGCTGCTAATAAAGCAATTACTAAAGGACCCGCTAAAACTATCAAAGCCAAAGTGGTAAGTTGTGCAACTACTTCTAAATTCATGTTAATCTAACCTTTTAAAAATTAAATAGTACTGATACAGCAAATTTTTTTTTACAAATTGCCGAGAAAATCACATTGACAACAAAGATATTTTATGAAAATGAAACTGAAAAAAAGCATTTTATATAAAATGCTTTTGCAACTACATAAATATCATTATCAACAAGATATACAATACAATATATACAAACTTCAACAAAGAACTATAGCCACAGTTTATTAACATCGGTACAATAATGTGGAAGCTATGCGTTCATGCAAGCTTTTCACGAGTTTAATCTATGTCTATAGGTTAGAAGAGATGATAAGATGGAACACAGTCTTTGTGAAAAAAGAAGATAGAGATCATCTTTACTTTAGATAAATGATTGAATAATCAATTTACAAAAAAAATATTTGATCTTTCTTATTGTAACATAATATGAGTTGAATATCTTTGAGTCATTTTTTATTATTTGATTCAAATTGATTAAATTTTATTTTTTTTACCAATAATTTTGAATTCTATTTTTTTTTGCCTTGAAGAGGACTCGAACCTCCACGCTTTGCAGCACGAGATTTTGAGTCTCGCGTGTCTACCATTTCACCACCAAGGCAATAGCAAACATGATTCTACTAAACACTAGGGTTTTTGCCTACTATTATTTAGGTTATTTATGTTTTGACAATATGTATTAGAAGCTAAAAATTGTTTATTATTTTGTTTAATGTTTTATTCGGTTCTATTTTTATATATATTTGTTCTTTTATAAATGTGAGTTTTCTTTGAATCTTCTTTATAGTATTCAGTATCAGAGATCAAAATGAGCTTCTTACCCACAATATGAGTTACCTCGAATTGATCCGAATTAATGATTTGAGAGTGGTAGTAATGGTACCCTCTTTGTTAAGCATTGCTGTAGCAATAAGCGCCATGGTAGATTTCTTTGTCCCACCTGGACCTAACAGATAGAGATAAAGGAACACTTGTAAGTTCACTCTGGAATAAATCAGAGCATAAATCCAATTTCTTATGAATTGAATCTGGTCTTCATAATGTAAACAAAATTAAGATACAAACTTCATAAAGTTTGGACATTTGGCATCTTTTTGGTAAGAGAAAGCCAATTTACTAACAATGAAGTACTCTGGACTCCAAGGTGTCAATTCTTTAGTGAATAAATTAAACACTCCATTTTGCATAACCACTCTATTCTTATCAAATGGAGGTGAACCTAAGTGAGCCACCGGTTTCATAATCTTTAATTTAGCAATTAACCTTTTCACATAGTGAGGTGAATCTATATCAGGAGCATCCCAACAATCATGACTAGCCCTTCAGAGATTATCTCTTCTGTTCCTTGGATGTTTTTTGTCCTCTCTGTCAATGCATCATTCCGAACTAGAGACTTGAGAATACTTGGAAGTATTTTTATGACTTTTCAACTTTTTAAAATTTGAANGAGGCCGTGGTGGCCGGTGCGGCGGCCCGCGCCGGCCGCGCCGTCCTGCACCTCGACCGCCGCGCCGCCTACGGCGGCCACTGGGCCACGCTGCCGCTGGACGCCTTCCGGCGCTTCCTGGCGCCCGCTAACGGTGACACAACCCCCCGGCAACGTCCCCAGCGCCGTTCTCCCACGCCATGGGCTCAGCCTGGCTGCTGCGGGACTGCGGCGCAGGCCTCGACGATGATGGCGACGACGGCGGCGGTGACCCAGCCGCCTTCGACGGCGAAGCGCTGCCGCCGGCGGCGGGACCGGCGCCCGATGCGCCTGCGGACCTGGAGGAGCTGCCGCTTGAGCCGCAGCCGGGCTCCACGCCCATGTACCACAACGTCGTCTTCCGCGAGCATGCCGCCGCCGGCCAGCTAGCGCTTCCGCACAGATACAGGTCCTGGTCAAGTGTCACACCGCCCTTGTGGGCCATCGTTGAAGATGATTTTTGCCCAAAGCCTCATGTCAGTTGACATTGGGTTGCATTGCCAATCGAGCCTGATGCTACATTGCCGGGCGACGCTGCCACAGCCTCGACCTCGCAGGTCCAAAGCTGGCCTTCAATGCGGGCGCCTTCGTCGACCTTCTCATCAAGTCTGGTATAAACTCCCGTCAAGCTCCGCATGTTGCTCTCACACTCCACGCCATCACACCAACGCATCCATCTAAGGCCGCAGTCTGGACTAAGCACCAGAGCATCTCCGCTGCCTCTGTTTTGGGTTGCCAATGGTTGCCAACATCGACGCAATGACACAGGTACACACAACTACCTCGAGTTCAAGCAGGTTGAGGCGAGCTACCTCTGGGCTGAGGGCTGCCTGAGCCCGGTGCCAGCATCCCGCGCCGACATCTTCAAGGACCGGTCCCTGAGCCCCGCCGACAAGCGCCACCTCATGCGATTTTTCAAGCTGGCAACTACCGGCTCTAGCGATAATGCGGGTTACAGTGTTGAGGGTGTGGGTGTTCCTGATCAAAGCAGCAGCCAGCTCTCAGAAGCAGGCACTGGCCTTTCCTTTGCGGAGCTGCTGAAGAAGGAGCAGCTGCCTCTTCCTGTGAAGAAGTACGACTGCATGCAAGCTTGGTAGCAGCCTTGGCAATGTGCAATGATTTGCAAGACGAATTCTGAGCTTCACATTGGTGCCAAGCTCAATATTTTGTTAGTCAATGCTTAGCTTTTGACTCGCTCGCACACTCTACTCGACACGCGATAGCTTGGTCATTGCTGTCGTGACAGCTCGTGACAGCTCCTAGCTCACAACAGATGCTTGTTATGAATGGTGCAGCTTCATCCTCTATGCAATTGCTCTTGCCTCTGAGGATCAGGAAGCTCAAGGGCCAGGCACTTTATCAGCAGATGAGGGCTTGCGGAGGATGGTCCTGTACTTCTCCTCCTTGGGACGGTCAGCTCAGCAATCCACTTACTTAGGGCTATGTATAGTCAAGAAGGGCCATGCTCGCGATGCCAACAATTGCATTGTATGGTGTGTGACTTTGCAAGCCCTTGTGCAGCCATGACGAATGCCGCTGGCTGGTGAGTGTCCAAGTCTGACAAATTGGGGCCAAGTATCTGGTGTCGGGTTGGCGGTGGGCATATTCAAGATGCTGCACACTGCCGAGATGCTAACCATTCTGCAGGTTTGGCCAGCCGCAGAGTGCATTCTTGTACCCCTTGTACGGACAGGGGGAGCTGCCTCAAGCTTTCTGCCGCATCGCTGCCGTTAAGGGTGCTACTTATGTGCGTACCTACAGCCTAGATGGATGCCCTTGCCAAGCCATGGAGAGCATTAAATTCAGTTAAAAGTGCAACATAAGGCCCTGCTTCAAGGGGGCACCGACTGTGTTACCATCATGGACAATGATGGACCAAGTCTTGTGTCATGGGCCTGCTTTATTGATGACGTTGTGATGTACTCTACAGGTGCTGAGGCGGCCCATTGCATCATTGCTTCTTGACAAGGTGCGAATCAGAGAATCTGCAAGGAATCACTCGAATCTCCCGTCTGCCAATGCCACTGGATGTGCAGGTTCACATCTGGGATTGTTACACTTACGTGGTGTCAGAAGAAGCTTTGTCCAAAGTCAGAGCCTCACAATGTCACGGGCTACTTGAGCGAGATTCTGTAGTATAATCAGGCCTGCACCACTTGAGCAGGTGACGCACGAATGCAGAGGGGTGCGCACAAGAGCTGGACAACTACTCTTCTGCTTAAAGCTCTTACTAGGACCAGAGTACCTTCCGGCCTTGTTGGCAGCGCCTGCATCTACAAGCAATGACTCTCAAAGCTGCTCCAGTGGGGAGCAAGCTGATTGGCGGGGCTCAAGCAAGGAGGACGCAAGGGGAAGCGTGGCCAGGTGTGTGTGCATCACCAACAAAAGCTTGCAGGAGGGGCTGGCAACTATCCTGGTCACTTTCCCCCCCCAAGGTAGGCCCCCTCTGTGCAACTGGATCTTCCAATGTCAGCGCATGTCTCGGGCTCAGTTTCACCAGTAAATTGACGGGAGGGCTGCGACACGTCCAGTCTCCTCAAACATGGTCCAAAGCTACAAAGTTACATTCTCGTATATTCTCGTTCAGTGGTACTAGAGTGAGATATTGAAGTGTTGCTTGTGGCAGCCTTGGGGCCAAAACAGCAGACTTGCATACATGTTCTGCAGCTGTCTTCAACAAGCTCCATCTGTCCGAGCAGCCAGTGAGTTGCAGATACCTCTTATAGCAGTGCCAATGCTTGAAATATACGGCATGTCAGTGGAGGCGAAAGGCCAATCTGTGCCTTGCATCCTAACATGTCATGTAGAAAATGAATGCTTCAGTGTTGCTTGTATCAGTCAGCGAAAAGATGACGAGCTATTGCTTGAGAAGCTTAACCCCCAGATTGACAATCAATTTCAGAATTGTTTGGCAGGTACATTGTGCAGCTGTCCTGCTCGTGCTCTCCTGGACAGGAAGCAGAGCAAATCCTGGGTGAGGCAGTGGAGGAGCTCTTTGACAAGGCTGGCTGCCGTCCAAGTGGTGCCTCTCCAAGCCAGACAACACTTAGTGCACGAGATGAGCAGGCCGACGTCTCAGGAGGTGGCTCCACTTCATATGCACCGCCAGAGAAGCCAGAGCTTTTGTGGTGCTGCTACTTCAACCAGGACGTGCCTTCCAGCTCGACTCTGAAGGTTTGCAGCAGCTTTTACTGCCTGTCACAAGACCAACTGCCTGCTGACTATCCACCTCTGGGCTCTCAAATCTCCGTCAGGTGTCAACCCTGATCCTTATCGTTTTTAAGGCATGTAATTCTTCAGGGGTTGCCGGGAAAGGGACTACTTCCTGCTGAAGGTGTGCAATGATCGCTTTTTGCAGACTGTGCCTGGCAATGTGGAAGTCTGCGGGATGCCTGACGCATACCTAACCTTCGGAAACGTCATGGACGTAGTGAAGCAGGTGCGCTTCAGACCTGTACATAGTTTCGTAGAGGTTGAGATGCCATCATTGCTTACGTTTTGCAGATGTTACAAGCAAATCATAGTCAACAGATAGTTAAGCAGAAGTTGTTTTACTTGGTCCTACAGCACTTTCACAAGCTATACAGTGAGGACAGCTTCTATGTGGAGATACCAATGGCAGAGGGGAACACAGTTGAGGATGCAGATGAAGAAGGCAGCGGCGACAGAGACCTTGAGCAGCTGTTGTCAAATTCTAGCAGCAATCCCAGCTCGTCGGAGATTGCAGAAAGAGAAGCTGCTGCTGGTACAGCGAATCGAGGGAGCAGCGAGGCAGATTTGCTGTAGTCGGATCCGGCAGACTGGGCCCTACCACGGCAGACTGTGCCCCAGTCTGGGATGTTGTGCTTGTTGAGATCTTAGTAAGCAAGCTGCAGCAGCTACTGTGTGGCTGTTTGATTGACTTTCTGCTGAACTTGCTACCCTTGCCACACAGTAAAAGCCTGCATGTCTTATGCGCGCCCTTGCAGTCTGTCCTTGACTTGCCTTTCTTTCCCACCGCGGCAGACTCCCGTGTCACCAGCATGCCTGCTGCAGTGCTGGCCTTTCATCTTCCCTTCCTGCCGCAATTAGAGCCTCGGAAATTGTGGACGCCTTTGCCTTCAGCTTCTAGAAGGGCTCCTCAGGACATCAGGCAGCTGCTGTGGAATCGATGGGCTGTAGTCAACGACGGCGCCTAGACTTCTGTGGGCTTGCCATCCGAGAGCAGCAGTGAGGTCGTGCATGCCGCAAGCTCACCTGGATGCGTTGTTGGGCTCACGGCTCGCGCCACACATAGAGACGCCAGGACTTAAGTTTGCCACTCAGCAACTTTACTGGTATGTCTGCACCTGGACAATCGCTGGAGCGATGTGAGCCCCGAGCACAGCTCTTGATTGTGATGGGGTCCTCAGCCGAGGTTGAGCTCCAAAATCTGAGGAGGCGCCAGAGGCGTGCCCAGCATGGGGAGCAAGCAGCGAATGACGTGTTGCTATGTGCTGTGGTATAGTATCATCACACAAGCCTTCCCTGTCTGCACCTTGTGATTTTTGGGCTGCGTTGTATGTAGCCCCAACTTCGCACAAGCATTTGCCTGAGCAGTGTATTGGCTCATATACACTGTGGACCTTGTCCATTCTTTCTGGGCTGGCCATTCACAGCCCCCTCCCCATCTGGAAGGGCTCAAATCGTGGCAAGTATGCCTCCCTTTCGGATATGAGCGCCGCGCGCCTTCTCTCCGGCGCGGCACACCGACTGGTGGCGCCACAAGCTGGCCGTCGGATCGTGCGCATCCGGCGGCGCCCGCTGCAGGCCGCGGCTGATCCAACGGCGGCGAGGTCGCGCTGGCCGTTGGCCGCCTTTCAAATTGTTTAATTCAAATCTGCAGCTGGCCTCCGCATCTGATACCCGCCCCTCCTCCACCCCACCCCTCTCTCAGCAGACGATGTATATCTGTGGGTGGGCTTGTTCTTGCACTTCGCAATTTTCCCAGAAGATAGTGAAAGACTCTCACTTTGAATCGCTCAGGCCCTCCATCACTCAACATACGTCTCGCTTCCCGCCTCTCCGCCCCTGCTGCTCTTCTTGCTCTTCCTATTTCTGCCGATCACTTTCTCTTCGCCTCCCAGGCTCTCTCTGTTTCCGTGACATCAGATCCTTGTTGGGAGACGTCCTGGCGCAATGCTTTCCCTGTCATTCTCCGCGTGAGCTGATCTCACTCCCTCTGATTCGCTTGCACCTCTCTCTCTCTCTCTCTCTCTCTCTCTCTCTCTCTCTCTCTCTCTCTCTCTCTCTCTCTCTCTCTCTCTCTCTCTCTCTCTCTCTCTCTCTCTCTCTCTCTCTCTCTCTCTCTCTCTCTCTCTCTCTCTCTCTCTCTCTCTCTCTCTCTCTCTCTCTCTCTCTCTCTCTCTCTCTCTCTCTCTCTCTCTCTCTCTCTCTCTCTCTCTCTCTCTCTCTCTCTCTCTCTCTCTCTCTCTCTCTCTCTCTCTCTCTCTCTCTCTCTCTCTCTCTCTCTCTCTCTCTCTCTCTCTCTCTCTCTCTCTCTCTCTCTCTCTCTCTCTCTCTCTCTCTCTCTCTCTCTCTCTCTCTCTCTCTCTCTCTCTCTCTCTCTCTCTCTCTCTCTCTCTCTCTCTCTCTCTCTCTCTCTCTCTCTCTCTCTCTCTCTCTCTCTCTCTCTCTCTCTCTCTCTCTCTCTCTCTCTCTCTCTCTCTCTCTCTCTCTCTCTCTCTNCCCTTCCTCCCCAACCCCCTGCTTTCTCCCTTTCAACACATCTTCCTCCCTCTTGGCGTGTGTGTTCTTTCTCTCTGACTGTCGTCTCTCTGCCATTCCCGGGCCTTTGTCTTCAAGTCGGCATCCTCCCAGCCAAGTGCAATCGCGGCGACAAGGCGAGGCAAATGTGACCTGTCACCCAGCACCCCCATAATGCTGTGCAATGCCAAAGGGGACGCCAAGTGCGCAGCACGACTGCAGACATGACGAGCATCCCACCAGCAGGCGGCGCCATGGTTAGGCTCATGCTGCGGCCTTGCAGTGGCTCGTCAGTGCCCGTCCGGGTGTCTGTGTCGCCCAGGAAACAGCTCTCCTTTGCACCTGCAGCTCCAGGGCAGCCGACGGCATTGAGCACCGACGATGGAGATGGTGGCCACTCTAAGAGCGGCGAGAAGCGCAAGGCGGCTGCTGATCCAGGGGACGCGGTAGCTGTGGAGTGCGTCAGGCACGTCAAGAGCAGGAGCAGGGAAGCTTCAGCGGCGGCAGCTGCAGTCGCTTCTCCACGATGTTTCATGGACGCATCTCCCTGTGCCGCTTCCACGGCTGTGACCACGATGCCAGCAGGAGGCAGCGGCGCGAGGGCTGCCCCAGCGGCAGCCCTGAATGTGGAAGCAGCGGCCAGGACAAAGTCGGAGATGATCAAGGTGTACCTGCGGGTGCGGCCAGCGCAGGTCGGTCAGCCAAAGCCGGCCGGCACGGATAAGCTCCCCGAGAGGGAACGAGATGTTGGCAGCGGCATCCGGCGGGGCGCTGCACACATCCTCAGTACGCTCGCGAGCATCGCGCTTCGGATGCCACCGCCAGGGCAGCCTGTCACCAGGGCACCCCAGGAGCCAGAGAAAGGGGCCCGCATTGGCACCCCCCTGAGCAGCGCCGCCGCACAGCTGGAGGTCGAGCCTGTGGCGCCACCGGTAGCGACCTGCGTGGACGCCCTGCCACCGCACGACGTGAGGGTCAGGCTGCCTGCCAGCTGGCTAGAAGGCGGCCGCAGGCCCCAGGTCGAGACGTACACCGACTTCGCCCGCGTCTTCGGCCCGACGGCAGGCCAGGTGTCCAACGGCTCCGAATCACATGCGATCAAACATTGGCTCAGGACGTGCCGAGCTGCACAAATCAGCACCAAGCTGATGATATAGGCTGTCCTGGTTGTGACCCCAGTGCCCTCGTTGTCTTTGCAGGATGAGGTCTTTGCGGAGGTGCTCGCGCCGCATGTCCGCGCGCTTCTGCTCGGCGACGAGAGCAGCACAGTCATGGCTTATGGCATGACTGCATCGGGCAAGACGCACACCATCATGGGCGACCTGGAGCAGCGGCAGCCTGGGCTCCTCCCACGGGCCATGAGCATGATCTTCGAGCACCTCAGCCTGAATCTTGCTGACTGGTACTGCTTCTACACCAGCTTCCATCCGCTGCTGAGCAGCTGAAGGCCACTGGAATCTGAGCAGCTCTGGCTTTGCTGGCGCGGCTGGTGCGCTTGGATGGGGCTACCATTGAGTATAACGAGTACCAACATGCTCCTGCATACAGTTCATTGATGGCAATAGCCATGATCCATCTTGCAGTCCAGCCAGCGCTGGCACCACGCCCTCGATGAGTCAAGCGCGGACCTACATCTCAATGTTCGAGATCTACTCCGAGGGGCGCGGCAAGAGTGAGCGCATCTTCGACCTGCTAGATGGCTCCCAGGACAAGCGGCAAGCCAAGGCGCTCGCCTTGCGGGACGATCGCGAACAGCAGCAGTTGCGGGTTAACGGGCTGCACGAGGTATGTCAAGTGGTGTGTGCTAGATGCAGTTAGTGAAACAGCATACTTACGTAACTTCTACGCAAAACAGTATTCCTGTTTTCATATCTTCAAGCAAGGGTTGCTCAGGAGGGCGTGACGAGTGCTGCTATGGCTATTGAGGTTCTGCGAGCCGGTAACGCCAAAAGAGAGACGCACGGCACTAAGACCAATGCAGAATCCAGGTTGGTAATGCTTGGCAACATCATTGTGCCAGAACTTGTCTAGTACGTTTCATGCATGAAGCAATGCACTGCTCCACATCCATATCACGTACCTTTCAAGTCATCAAGACAGATCTTGAAAACATGATGCGTCCTGGGAAGCCGAGTGCCACTTGCTTGAGGATCACCTTGCAGCTGAGAGCTGTGATGAGTCCTGGTTAGGTGAGCCTGTTGATGCACTGTTGCCAGCTTCTTGTTGAAGCTTACTTACTGACACGTTTGAAGCTGCCGCTGGACTTGACTTGCAGCCGTTCCCACTGTGTCGTTATCATCCGACTGTCACCAACCAACGCAGAGTTGCTGAGTTGCAGAGACCTGTGTGGAATGACTGCACGACGAGGGCAGCTAACCATACTAGATCTTGCTGGTTTTGAAAGGGACAGTGATACGGCTAAGGTAAGTTCAGTGTATTGAGCAACTTGATAATCAGCTCTCATATTCCCAACGAATTTTTGGATTCGGCTCACAATACAAGCTGACGTAGAGTCTCTATCAGGTGCAACTTTCATCTGCTACTGACAACAGTAGAAAGGTCTATCTCTGCAGGGTGCACGCAAAGATGAAAGCAGCTTCATCAACAATACGTTCCTTCAATTGGGAAAGTGTTACAGGGTCTGATGCAGACTATCTTCTGGTCCTACATATATGCGATTAAAGACTCGGAGGCTTAGAGACTATTCTCAAATAGGAAATGACTGCACTCGTCAAGCTGGTCGTCCGTACACCTACTTGGCAGACGTGGCATGTAACAGACTAGCTTCTTCAAGCGACTACAACTGTTGTCCGCTCCTTGACGACGTGGTGAATAACCTGTCTCAGGAGTGGATGGAGCACCAGATGCATTCAAAGAAGCGCCTTGTTCAAAGTTATCGAGATTCCAAGGTGCGAGCTGCAGGCACTATGCTGACAGTTTTAAGGCGTTACTGACATTGCGAAGGCCCTGGATGTCATTTGCATGCTCTGTCATCTGCCAAAGCCATGCATGTTGCCACGCGGCTTACTGTTGAACATGGACATCAGTCAACTTACAGCAAGCCATGATCTCCTGCTACAGATTACGCATCTCCTCAAATACCCTCTCATGGGCCAAGGTCAGATGAGCTTGGTGAGTTTCTGTGCTTAGGAGGCCCTCTTGATAACCATTGGTGCAAATCGCTCTTGTACTTGCTCCCAGCATAGGCCCAGTGGCCTGTTTGAGCGCTACCTTTGAGACAGCACATGTTATGCAGATGGTGAACATCAGTCCCTGCGAGGCAGATTACAGACAGACATTGGGCGTACTTCGAGATGCCAAAATATTCTGTGGCCTTCGGTATGAAGTTACGGCCTTATTCACAAAGTGCTACAAAGTCGAGTCTCATAGCGTAGGTCATCACCAAGTGCAGTGGGCTCTTTTGACCACGTCAATTGTTGTACGCTAATGATAATGTTAGCAGCTTGTACGTGCAGATAGTCTTTTCCATATTTGCAAGTGCTATAAACGCTTGTGGCACTTACCAGGTAGTGTAGGCTTAAGAGCACCAACCTCTTCAACAGAGAAGACACCTACAAGTCCAAAATTAGTGTCTGCCATTGTTTGTCAACTTGCTCATACTCGAATTTTGATGCCAGGACGAAGATTATTCCAGGCCCCTCTGTGCTTTTTATCTCACCAAAGCCCAAGAAAAAGCATTTGGCAACTCCTGCAACTGCGAGACATATAGCGTTCAAATCAGAAAGGCAACTGCTGGCAATCCAGAAGGAGAATGATTGCTTACAAGAGGAAGTCAGGCAGCTCAAGAGAATAATCTTTAGCATGGAGCGCCAGTCCGCAGAAAGAGCAATGGAGCATCACAATGAAATGACAAGAGCTGTTGAAGATGTGAGTGTTGTACTTACCAACTCCTGCTTGGCCTGCATAGCTCTTGGCTCACTTGAGAAATGCAGGCCTTGGCTTATGAACATGTTAGGAGCTGAGCATTGCTTGCTGAGGTGAATCACATCATCGTGCTGGGCACCTCAAGTGATCAGATGACAAAACAGAAGCTGGAGGAGATTGAACTTTCAAAACAGAGCCTTCTCAGAGCCGTACAGGTGAGACAAGACATGGCTCAGGCTTAGCAAGTCCTTTGGAGCTTTCACACAGCAAGCTTAAGGGTGCCTTTCGGAAACCTCTGTCTTATAGCAACACTCAGCAAATTATGCTGGACTCCCAATGTAGATATAGATACTCCTCTATACTTGATTGATGGGGTCAACCTCCAACGTAGAGTGCAGGTACATGGAGGTGAAGGTAATCAGCAACTTTCTGTAGCAAGTATACCAAGCAAAGCTGCTGAAAATTCAAGAAGGCCTTCAAAGAGCAGCATTAGCACCTTCAGTCAGGCCACACTGAGTGGAGGACTTTGGGATGAGAAGCATGCAGTCAACAGTGACCGGGGCACCAGGGAGAGTGAGAACGAAGAGCAGGTCAATGGTTACTTGCATGATGGAAGGAGAAGCAATGACAGAAAAGGCTCGCAACTCCAGAGAGAGCAGCGTGTACCCATGCAACTCCTCCCTGGGAAGTCAACAGTCAGTGCAGAAGGATACACCAGCTTTCATCCACAAGAGGAGAACGAGGTTGAAAGTAGTACGAGGTCTGAGCTGCACATCTGTCAGAAAAGCAGCCCAATGTACTGTAAGGACGGACTAGGGGTGGTTGGCAAAGAGTGCTCTTGCCACGACAAGAGGAGCCAGGAAGCACCAACGAGCAATACAATGGAGACCCTGCAGAAGGAGAGAAGGAGATACGAAGAGGAGTTGACTCAGGAGCAAGCCAACTCTGCTATGCAGATTGAGGTATTTCTTCTTTCCTTGCCATGAAGCAATCAGGTCTGCTGGAGGCTCAGGCTCTGGTGGGCCATGGGAAAGCGTCTGATAGGTGCACGCATATAGACACGGCAGAGAACGTCTGATGCTAATAGCTCTTATGTGCTGATTGTCAGACATACCGACAACAGGTCATGAGCCAGGCGAAGCTGCTGGAGGACCTTCGAGAGAAGTTAGCAAGCAGATGCCACTGTGGTGAGCCAGACGGGTTGCGCTCAGAAGTCTCACATGAGAGAGATGACTACCGGGATGACCTAGCCATGATCATGCTCCAACTGGAGGACCTCTTTGGCAGGTGTGACACAGGGAGTGCCGATCACACCCAAACCTCAGCAGCTATGGTGAACGAAATACAGAGTCTCATTCTGCGAGCAAGGGAGCGGCGCACAGCTGGAGTAGGAGAGTCACAACCTGCAGTGCAGTCACCCAGTGCTAGAGAGCTTCCGCAGATAGATCTTATCAATGACTCACGCCTCAAAGGGCACGACAAATTGGAGCTCGAAATTGTGGAGAGCCCAAGTGAGCTGGGCAGGCAAGGAGGACTAAGCAAGACTGTTGCTGCTGTACATGACTCGACCAGGACATTGCCAACGTGTGAGGTTCTGCGAATCCGTGATCAGTCATGCGGCCACTCACATGAGGAAGCGGCAGTGCACCTCTCTGCAAATGACCAAGTGTTGCCAGAGCGTGCATCAGCAAGAATTGGTGTTGCTAATGGGCACCAGAGCTCTCCAGTACTACCCTTCTGCAACACTGTCAACGAGCCTCTACAGGCAATGGTGGCCTCCGAGCATGTAGGTCGTGGACAAGTGAAGAAGCCCCTGCACACAGACAGAATAAGTGGCACCCCGACTTCAATTGCACAGCCTGACGACGGAAACGGCTCAATTTTGCACCAGGCGCCCTCAATGTCGCGAGGTAGTGAACCCCTGATCGTGGACCTTGTGGCTGCTGGCCGGCATGCTTCAGCCCAGCGGAAAGATGGCTTGGGTCAACCTAGCACAAGAGAACATGTCTGCCATCAGCAAGTAAAGTTTCTCTTCATCTCATGACCCAAAGAAAGCACATTGTATATGAGAAGGCATGCAATGCAAACCCTCTGCATTTCAAGGACAATATGTGTGTTGCACACGCACTGATATATGCTTCTGACATTACCATGGACGATATGTGCTTCTCACATCACAAACAACGTATGAAATTGCAGATACCTGCTGACCTGTCTATGCGTTCGTAATGACAGGTGCTAGTGAACGACAAGGATGAAATCCTACAAGCTACTGGCCCCATGGGCAAATATCTGGAGGTGATGTGGATGTGAATCTTCAATGCCTCAAGAGTAGAGTAGATTAAGCATGAGCGGGACCATGCCTGAGCCTGCTCTGCCAGGCCTATAACCTCTACATGGAGCAGTCTTGACAATTTTGCAAGGACAGGCGTCGTCCTTCTCATGACACTGCCACTCTAGGTGGTTGATCCTCCAGGGTTTACTAGGAGTCACCGTCGACAACATGAGGAGGTCGATTGAAGGAGACCCACAAGCTTTGGCGGATGAGCTGACCAAATATGGGCCAATGCTTGACATTGGCTCTCTTAATGTCCCAAGCAACCGTGCTCATGCAGTCAGGTAGACAACTTGCATGTTTGACATATGGAGTCCTGCCTTTTGACTTGAGCATCTGCAACTCACCTTCTGTCATGTACTTTACAGTCAGATGGAAGCTCCATGCTTCCATTGACCTGCAATTGACTTATGACTGGTGGCTTAATATCCTCTGTTGTCCAAGCAGGTACTGTCTGGCTGTGTGCTCAGGCAAAGCTAGGGACGTGGCACACAAGAAGGCCAGCTGGGTACGCTTGCCAAGGGCCCCAGACGACGTCCTTGTTCAACTAAGGACTTTCAAAGCGATTGTGCAAGCCAAGTCATTGGCGCTTGCTGCCGAGATTGCCAAGGAAGGGTTGAGCCACTTGGGCCTTGCCGCCAGTAGGAAAAAGCACACAGATCGTGACATCGAATGTCAACAATCACAAAAAGATTGCGCCCAATTGAAGGCCTCCGTCAGACTTGGCGTGGCTGCCCAACTTGAGCAGCCTGCCTGTCAGCAGACTCCCATACCTCTGGGCTTGCCCGCGCTGCTGCCACCTGATGATGCGGCCGTGTCACCTCGGCAGCCAGGGCAGACTGGAGACTGGGGTACGCAGCCTGCGAGTGAGCTCAGGTGGCCCTTGCAGATTCCTGTCGTCCCTCAAACAGGCGCAGGGGCAAGTGCACGGGCTACTGAGACAGCAGAACAGCATTCAGAACAATCAACAGCATGGAAGGCCAACTTTGCCGCGCAGTCTGGGACTCAACCATCTGATATGGAAGAGTCAGAGGGGCCAAAGCATGATGGACGAAGGCAGCCCCTGGCGGCTGCAGACAAGGATGACCAACTCAAGGATCGTCCAAAGAGGTATGTATCGCGTATTTGTCCTGGTTGCCCAGCACCAACGCATTCAGCAACTGTACTTGCTGCTTGCTAGCAGTAGGACTAGCATGTAAACACAGCATTCCAAGCGAAGCTTCGAGAAGCACCACACTAGTCCAACCTCACTTGTTCTGGGCCTGAGCTTGTAGGAGTGGCAGAAGGCTGCAGCCGAAGCTTCTCAATCAGACAGTGGCGTTGGGCATTAGCAAAGAAAAGACTGCAACTTCGAGCAACGAACCTTCCTTTCAGGTCTACAATCGACCAACATTGCCAGTGGAATATTTCTTAATTTGTCTTGTGTGTACATTAAATTCGGACGGTGAGCTCTAATCAGTGGTTGGCGCATGAAATTGCATGGATTGCTGCTCGGACGACGTCACGGTGGTAACTGGCTTCGCCCAGTATCGCATACTGAGGAGTAGTAACATACAACCAATTTAATACAGCTCATTTATCTGCCATCGCCGTTTATGCAGGCATGGAGTTCAGCAAGGCGAAAGGGGGGCACGTGCCCTAGGGTGGCCGCAGACACCCCGAGCTTAGCCCAGCTTCTCGTAGGGCAAACACCTCGGCTGCCGAGGATCTAGGCCATTGCTGCTGCATGCATCTCGCATCAGAGCTGACAACCACGATGGTCGAGCGGCCGGTGCTTGACCTGCACATCGAGCCCGCGCTCCCTGCTAGTGAGAGCAAGCACTTGCTGAGCATCCTCCAGAGAGAAGACGCTCTTCCAAAAGGGGAAAGGTGCACGGTGCGCATGATATGAAAGGGTGGCCAATTCAAGCCAACACACTGTTCAGGCGAAAGCTAGTGCAGAATTGTGGGGCTTTCTATATCAAAGCAATATGCTAAGGTGGCTAAGGTAACAGCGTGTAACAGTGACAGCGGTGGCTGTGAAGACGCGGATCTTCCAGAAGAAGTCAATGGCCAGCCTAGGAAGGGGGAGATGGCCAGGCTAGAGAGTAAGAAAGAAAGAAGGAAAAAAATACCTCTCCAAAAGGGGCCAAGGGCTGTGAACAGCCGGCCCGAAAGAACAGCGCCTCCGAATTGACTGGTGGCTGTGAGAGGCCAGCCCAAAAGAATGTACAAGATCGGTTTCCAAAAATGAGTTGACATGGTTCGAAGGGGCCACATTGCGCTTTCTCAAAGCTGTCCCGGTAGGGACCACAATTAGTAACCTCTAGTGAGGAGACGCAAATCAGAACGACTAGCAGCCGAAATGCAATCAAGAAAGGGCTCGCCCGAAATGACGAAAGCCAGAGGCTGCAGCTGGAGCACGGCCAGCACGCAGATGCACGGCGTAAGTCATGGACCGCTGGAGCAAAATGGACAGGCGCATGCGAGAGACCTGAGCTAGCGAGCCAGCGGCATTGGAGTCGGCCTGCTCACCTCGCCTGCAGAACACAGCGCGTCGTGCAAGCTGGGCCAACAGGTCAAACCACTGAGGCCTAAAGCCCCGTGCACATCAACGGCCACTGGGACGAACTCGTCCCCATCCGGGTGGTCCACGTTCTTAGCCGCTTTGCCACGAGCGGCGTTCGCAGCTGCATGTCCAGCCTTCGAGGCAGAGAGCCCCAGATTGGAGCAGTCAACCACATCTAAATGACCACGTCGGCGATGAATCGCAGGCAGCCGCCCGGCGTGGTGGCCAGCAGGTCAACCCACCAAGTCTGGAGACCATCAGCAGTGGCAGCTCTTCTGCAGGATGGGCATGATGGACGTGTTCTCCAGCGCCACAGTGCACCAAATGCCGAACATGGCATCCCTGAGGTGGTCATGGGCAGCCGTTCGCTCGCCTCTATCAGCGCAGCGGAGGACGTACGCCGCCAACTCCGTTGGACTTGCCTCCCGTTCTCCGCGAGTGCAACCGGACAGAGGCGAGCGCACTGCTGCCCACGACCTCCTCAGAGATGCAATGTTCGGCATTGCCCTGCAGGCTGGGTACGTTGTGGCGCTGGAAAACCGTTAAGCCTATCCTGCAGAAGGCGGATGGACTGCACACTCGGCGCGTCGACTTGGTGGCCTCCACGCCGGGCGGCGGCCCGCGCATCATCGCCGACGTGGTCACCATAGCTGTGGTTGAGAGGTGAAGGGGGGAAAAGCGCGCGGAGCGCATAGGGACGAGGAACAGAACGTCTCCCGTCGTTTCTGTTGGAAGAGCTTCTCTCGCTTCTGGAGGCTGGGGGACGCGGCTCCCGAAACAGAAACAAGTGCGCGCCCATAGAGAAGAGGGGCTGGCAACGCCAGCCCAAAAAAGAATGGACCACGTCTAAAGCCAAAGAAAGAGGAGCCGGAAAGAGGACTACACTAACAAAACACTGCAGAACATAGACGATGCAGAGGGAAGCTCAGTACCCACGAGTGAGCAACATCAGGTCTGAGTAGCTCGCTGCAGGGAGAGAGGGCACCCCGCCGAGACCCATAGCACGGCCTGCTCGCGTGTGGACGACGTGGGCAAGGGAGCGTTGAAGCGATACGGCCAGGCGCATGCGGAAGACTTGGGCGAGCGAACCGGCGGCGTTGAAGCCGGGCATCGCCCCTGGCAGACCCGGCCGCCTGTCAATGGCCTGGCGGGCAAGCCGCTGAAGGAGATCCAGCCAGCGGCTGCCGAAAGCCCCGTGTACATCCATCGCCAGGGCCGCGAATTCATCCCCAACCGGGTGATCAGCATAGCTCCTTGCCCCGGGCCGCCTGGCCAACCGCGTGCCCTGCAAACGACGCCGATCTGGTGGGATTGGCGGAGTCGATGCAGTCAGTTGTCACCACATCAGCGATGATGCGGGGACCGCCGCCGGGCGGGATGGCGACCAGGTCGGCGAGTCGTGTATGGCGCTGGCCGTCCGCGCCCAGCTGGATGGGCATTGTGGAGGAGCTCTCCACCGCGACCTTAAAGCCAGCCTCCGAAAACACCTCCTGCATACCATCTCGCAGAGGTCGTGGGAAGCGGTCCGCTCGCCCCCGTGTGCGCAACGAAGCATATGTGCAGGCAGCTCCGCAGGTTCAGCGTGACGGGCACCGCACTCGCACTGAGTGACGCCCACGAGGCAGGGGAGGGAGGAGGCCCAAGAGCCGGTGGACCGCCGTCCTGAAGACCTCATCGGCAGCAGGGTTGCTAGCGCAGGTGTACCGCATGCGCTTGGCCGTCTCGCTGCAGAGGTCTATGGCCCGCGCGCTGCACCTGCGTGCAGGCAGAGCCCTCGCTGCTGCCTCTGGCTCTGGCCAGGGGACCCGCTTCCAGGAACCCAGTCTCTCTGACCTGAGGCTACTTAGCAGGGGTTACTGAGTGCTTCGTAGCTGCTTCGTTTCTTTTCTGTGCTTGTTGTTCTTCATACTTCCCCTGGCCCCTTCTCGTCCTTTGTTCTTTCTTTTCTGGGCTGGCGTTTTCCAGCCCCTATCCTCAATGGGCGAGCCCTTCTCTCTCATCGGGCATGGTGAGCGCAGTGGGAGCGCTGATCACCCCGCCGCCGCCCCAGGGGGTCAGACGGAGGGGCCTTAAACGCGCTGAGCAGCTACGAAGGGGCGTGAAGATGCGATGAAGAAAGGGCTCGCCCATTGAGGATAGGGGCTGGAAAAGCCAGCCCATACAAGGAGGAGGCCCTTGCCCACGTTGGGCGAGCCGATCCTTCTTCTCACAGCCCTTGCCCCCATCAGGAGAGCCACTTTCTCTCAGCCACCGCCCCTTTCACCAGTTCTGAGTTCTGGGCGCTTCTGGCCCATTCCGTAGTTTGGCCCCTTCGAACTTCGTCTATTCTTTTCGGGCTGGCTTCTCACAGACCTTGCCCACATTGGGAGAGGCACTTCGTTCCCCTCTTCCCCCTCCGCCAGTCTCCTCCCACCCGGTCCGCCAAACGGCCTGCCCGCGTCAAAGCCGCGTCAAAGCGGCCTATGACCAGGTCAATTCTTTTTCGGGCTGGCTTTTCACAGCCCTTGCCCCCATTGGGAGTGCCATATTCTCTTCTGCCAGCCCAGAAAAAAAGGAATGAGCAAAGCGAAAGGGCATATGGGGACGCGGGATACGAGGACGACGCTGCGGCCGAAAACCGCCAGCCCGGCCGCCAGCACGGCGCCCGGGCGCCGCGCCACGCCGCCTGCTCCCCCCTGCGCCGAGGGCGC